>SNQJ01S0025582.1:88600-152299 GCA_010110895.2 Picea sitchensis
ACCCCCTGAGATGGACGGTCCTCCTGCTTTCGGGATTTTGTGAGCCCTCTACTCCTTTCACTTTTAAAGATCGTGTAGGTTTTCCTCAATCCAACGATGGTCGGACCCTACGCTCAGATATAACGCCTGAGATATATCCTCCTCTTCAGCGTGCTCTTCTTGTCTTTATTCAGATCTGACGACCCTCATGCTGTCGGGAATTTTGGATGGGATCCACCGATCAGAAATGCTTCTCAGGCCTTCGATCATTTTGTCAATGTTGTGTTTCCTTCTATCATTTGATCTTCCTAGACTTATCTTCTATTTTCCTGTTGATCATCGGTGTTGTACTCAAGCCATCATTACTGTTGTACTTTCCATCAATGACAAGCTTACGCTACCTATAAAACATACCAAACATCCTCTGCACTATCTCTTCTGATCTTATCGAGGTTGCTCTATAGCTTCATCAAGGTTGTTGTGCAGCTTCTTCCCAAAATACTTCTGGTGCCCGTCTGTTACTTTCTTCCGGTATTCATGCCATCTTCATTACTGTAATTGCCATCAATGACAACCTGTTAAACATTTCCAACAAGGAATTCCTGGGAGAAACTTAAGTAATGTCATATGTTACTGTTGTAACTAGTTGGGGCACCTTTCTTCTCATTGTCCCGCGAGGAAGAAGAAGAAGAAGAAACCAGAGGGATGTGAGAAAGATGCTACACCATCCATGGAGGAATTTGCTTCCAAGTATGACATGGAAGTTTCTTTGGTTACCCTAGTTTCTAGTGTTGGGAGTGTAGGATTTGTAGGTGATATCAGATGGATTGTGGATAGTGGAACCACTTCCCACATGACGAGAATCTGGCCAATATTGATAATTATCACAGAGACGCGTCCTGAATGACATGTGGTAAATGAAGATGGTATGGCACGAGCTATACGTGGATTTGGAAGGGTTACATTCCAACTTGAGTATGGTGAATTCCTGGAGCTTGATTGAGTTCTCTTTGTTCCAGGTTGAGGGTTAAATTGATCTCAGTCTCATCCTTGGAGGATGTAGGATATTGTAAATTGTTCAAGAGGGAACATGTCATTATCTACAGGGAGGGATGAACTCGGTGAACTTGCAACTAATCGGTAATTGGGTGGATAGGTTGTATATTTTGCGAGGACAACCTTCGGTGTATGATTCATTGTCGGATGAGGAGCATGAGGAGGCTCCTGAGACTGTAGTGGGACCAAGGATTCAGTCTTTCATTATGAGAGAAGAGATAAAGTCTCTTCTGAGCACCGACAGAAGGCTCAACTGGTGTGGTCGAACCAATGCTCAAGGTGGAGTGGATTCTCCAAGGAGTTCAAGGTTCCAAGTAGCTTTCAAGAAAAGATCTTCTAGTTCGAGTTATGTGCATGTGTTGAGGATAGATCCAATTTTAGAGGGAGCTCCTACTAATCCCAGTGTGATGGGACCATATGATGGATATGTAGCGAGTACACCCCTCGCTAAGAGGGAGTGTTATATTTTTAGCTCACGAGGTACTCCACATGTTTTGTCTTGTATGTGGATGTTGCCTTATGTTGACACTACTAGGAAGTTAACTTTGTAATGGGTTTTTATAAATTTGTAAAGTGGTTCTTTTATTAAAGTGACTTTTTAATAAAGTGTACCTTCTAATTTTAAAGTGAATTTATTTCATAAAGTGCACTTACGTAATAAAGTGAAATGTACTTTAAGTGATTCATTATGGAGACAATGAATCATGACCCTTGATCTTGAAAAGGAAAGATTAGATCTTGGGCTTTGGATTTAGGTTTGGGGAAGGTGAAAATACACTTTGGAGAGAAAATGTCATTTTCAAATATATAAAAGAATGCATTGGGTAGTGTGCAAGACATATTGAGAGAAGGATATTGAGAGATTTCTAAGTAATATTGTGACAGGAAAGAGGGAAGCAAGGAGGGAATGTTTATCAAGAGAGATAGGGTACACATCCCGATGGATTTTTGTTCTGGTGTGTTGTATTTTTTCTGGTACACGTCATACTATATAGATCCGTACATGCCATACAACAACAAGATTGGGCACAAAAATTGAGGTAGCTTGCTACACATTTTTTGATGAAGTTTTTCCTAAGTTTTATGAAGGAGGTTATATGTACAGGAAGAGGGTACAACAACCTGTTTTGGGCACATTTTATGAGGTGTTGTTTTCCGCAAATCCGTACAGTTGTACGGACTGGCATGGATTTCAAGATAGATTTTGGTGGGATAGATTTTGTGTTTTAAGTGGTTTTTCTCTTGGATGGAAAAGTGTTATTGTTGTTTTTATGTACTTTCCTGAAGATGAATAATAGAATCTATCTCTCTCATTGGGTTTCCCCACATTGAGGTTTTCCCTGACATTTGCCTAAATTTCTGAGTTATTCATTGGTGATTGAATGTTGTTCATTATGTTCATTTCTACTGCATAATTACTTAGCAATGTGTACTTCCGCTTATGAAAAGTTTTCAATGTGGGTTTTAGAAATTTCATAATTCATGCAAGACAATTATCTCTAGGTTGCTAAGTGTATGACATAATATTATCTTGTTGATTTTGTCATTAAAATTTACAAAAAGAATATAAATAAATCTAAGGGATCCAAGTGGATTCATTCCTTATTCGTACTGAATAGTTGAAGAAATAAACGAGGCAACAATCATTAAAACACGGATCTTTAACTCACATATCATATGAAAGTTGATAAAGAAAATAGGTACGTCGGGAAACAAAATGGGAGGAACGATGTAATCAATTAAGACTTGATGTAGTTGAATTGTTACTCTGAAATTCAATCCCCTTTGATGGGATTGATGAGGAAGGCCCTTTAAAAGAATATTTTCCCATTAAATCAAACATAAAATCTTGGTGCATCGATGGGTTAACACTTCGTTGGTAGGATTAAAAATATTCGTGCAATAATTATCAATGATATCAATAGGTTCAAGAGTGTGGAAATTTAAGTAAGGATTGAATTAAATATAGCATTGGATATATGACAAAAAATATGAAATTCAATGATTTTATCAAAAAAACAATCATCACTGTAAACACAATACAGAAAGGTCCGTCAACGTCCTTTGTTCATAAAAAGGACATAGAACCCGATTAACATCCAAAAAGGTGAGTACCAACTGATAAATACTTCACGATTGGCCATTTTAGAATTCGATCGAAGCATTAAGAAAGAAAATGTATTTCAAGCCATGACAATTTCGTCGTAAGCTTAAATTATTATTAATCACATCAATCGAATTTCACCGGACTTCAACATAAGATCGTAGATTATATGTAAGTGATTATTCTATTATTATGAAAGAGAGCTAGAGTGTTTCCAAACATTTAATCGTAACTTGTAGTGATTGATATATTAGATATCCATTGTGAGAGTTTTTATCCTTTTCATTCCAATGTTTATATATGAGAGAAAAAGAACTTCTTACCAGGAATTCAAAGGTGAAAAAATTCCTTCACTAAAAATTAATCATAAATTACATATAATTCAATCTTGGATAAACTATCTCATATTACTTAAGAAAACATCTCTATCAACCATAATTTGAATATAAAAAAACAAGAATTCTATATGCAAGTCATCACATTGTTCTTGTGTTTCTTCATTGTTGGGCCTTTTTCATACATCGAGACGATCATCATTGCAATCGTCTTCCACACCAGCGAAGTAAAGCTTAAATTCATTCCAAGATCTAATTTAATCATGATACAATGAGGAATACAAGTAGTTAAGAAAAACATTTATCAAGACTTATCATTATTCACCAACAAACTTGTCACGCTCTCCCCAAGTTGCACAAGTAATTACCATTTTTATTTTATTAAAAAAACCAATTTCCCTCACATTCCCCAATTTGTTCATATTTTCACTCTTAGTTGTACCTTTGTTCCCCATATTCTCATTCAATGAGTGTCTCCTAACTAGATATTAGTTGGAGTTTGATTAGGAGTGTTCTTCTAGTTTGACTTAGTGTAGTTTGACTCTAGATACTATTCTATGTGTAGACCTATTCTCTCATATTATTATTTCTTCTATTTTAAAAATCCATTTTATTAATTTGATGCACACATGTGCATTTTATCCAAAATTTTAAATTTTATTCCCCTTTTTCCTAGAGTTTGATTATTCTCAAATCTTTTAACTTATGTCATAATTCATTTAGTACTTTATTTAAATTTAGACGTAGACATAGTATTAGACTTAGGCTTAGACTTTTGTAAGGATTTATAATTAATAATTTATTGTTTAATTAATTATTTTATTCTAACAAGGTCCAAACATTTAAATGTTTTGTAGGCCACGTAGATTTATTGACTCAAGTTTTAATTATGTGACATACCCTTCAAGACACACCATTGTGCTCCAAGGGTACCGCTCACCTTAGACTGGTTTTGGAAGTTTTTCCGACCCTTGGAGTCAACACTCCACTTGGTCGACCTTGTGAGAGAAAAAGGGATCCTAAGGAATAAGGAATTCACCTTATTTCATGCCCCTTAGAAATATTTGTGACTGATTGTCTCAGTCTGCCCTCATGACATCATGGACCTCTTGAACTAGGTAATCATTAACATACCATTCATACCATGGTGAGAGTGTTAGTATTATGTGATAGGGATGATGGCACACCTCTCCCTCAAATGTATTGTTTCTATGCATGGCCCCTTTACTCCTTATGTGAGTCAGATTAGCAAGCATCATCAAGTTTGCATCCACTGACAAAAACACTATCAATAATTCATATCCATAAATCATATTGAAATTAATCATATAACATATGTGTGTAAAATGAAATACTCAAACAAATACAATGCACTCCCTGACTTAATCTAGAGTCTAAGGAAGTCCATTGATGCCATCAACATCCATAACATGTCATGTGTATTACACACTCAGGAAAAATCATCAATAAATTTTTTTGATACATATAAATCAAACTAACAATAAGTCACAATACATCATCATCATCATCATATATAACCCATAATTGAAATGAAATCATAATGCACCATAACCAGATCACTTGCACACAAGTGTCCTCAATAAATAATTCAAATAAAGTGTACTCAATAGAATGATGATCCAGGTGGATATCAATGGCCACCCACTTAATCCAACTGGAACAAAACATTTTTCTGGCAACTTACTATTTTTAGCAAGTTTTCGGTTCCTAAACTTCTGGGGCCATTTTGAGGGCCTAAATGAAGTTTTTTCAGGATCAAGCACCTCAATGATATTTGAAGGCTTTGATTGAGCCCATAAAATGAATATCCTCAATTATATCTTTCCAAAAATCTATCATTCTCCCAAAGCAAAGATCATATGCCAAAGTTACGCCCCCGGGATGTTGATACACCAAACTACCCAAAACGGGGTCCACAAAATTGTTGGCTTTTCGTCTTCCGGGGTTAGGGTTTTGGATTTTATTTATGTTAAAAAGGCCTTTAGAGCCTCATTTTAATCCATCTTATTGTTAATGTGAGTATCCCTCACATCTCTTCTCAGAGATAAGCTACCACCATTTTAGCTAGTCTTTCACTCTATATTTCTATAGTTTTGTACATTTCACACTTTAATAGAAATTGTGTATTACTGTATCTTTGTTTTATGTTTTCATCTTTGATATATTTATGTTATATTATTGGATATCGAAGATATATCTATGCATTTCTTTATTATATCTCCACTCTTCGAAAATAATCTCGATCAAATGAGATGTTATAGTGTTGCAAAACATGTTAAGGACATGCATTTTTATAGTGCAGGCACACATTTGTCATTAACAAGGTGTGCATATTACTCCCTACTATGTAAATATGCAATCCCACACACTCAAAATCCATTTTCAACTTGAGGCATACATTTTTCCCTAAAAAGGAATGCATTTTCTACAATACTCCATTTTCATGTAATTTCTTAAGGTCAACATGCATTTAGAAACACAAGGAATGCATTTTTCATCATGCCCAATTTTCATGAATTTTTATCCATTTTTCCCTTTTAGGGAATGCATTTTTCACCATGGGGCCTACATAATCTTAGCTAGGAAAAATCTGGAGCGACCTACCATGACCACAACCTCGATCATGGTTGCTGATAAATGTGTTAAACAAAGAATATGAATAAGTTGAGCTAGATATAGAAGACAATGTTCTCGATGATCATATCAATGATGAAATTATAAAAAATCACATCGATGATGATTTTGCCATGGAAAATCCTTCCAATGTTGGTTCTGAACTAGATGATACAGATTTGGAGTTATATGAAGAAGAAGATCAATGATATTGAATATTTGAAATGTAAGTCGAGGTATGTGATTATATATTTTCTATGATTTATTCTCTTTAATGTGTTTTCTCATATGGGTTAAACAATTTTTGTTAAGTTTCATGCCATTTTATATGTATCATTGGTTGGTTATAAGTCATTGACCTTGATTTATGTCATAACCTTCCAACCTATAACCTATTGACCCATATTGAGAATGTGTTGATTGTTTTTAATTATCAGTCAATATTGATAATCTACTACAACATTTTGACCCTCCACACAGTAATATTAGTAACTTTATAACCCTCCTCCCTCATATACCTTAGGAACCATGTGCATGCTCCAAAACCACTAACTGGGGCCTAAATGGAAATTTTGAGTTGCAAGTGTCACTAAAACATTTTAACCATCCACAAAATAACACTGGTAATTTTCTAACCCTCCACCCTCATCTACCTTAGGAACCATGTGCATGCTCCAAAACCACTAACTAGGGCCTAAATTGAAATTTTGAGCTGCAAGTGTCATATGGTAGCCATTACATGATTTAACACAAAAAATATTTTTTGGGGGCTTTAGACTTGGCTTAGGGTTAGGGGTTAGGAGTTAGTGATTCAAGAGTTATGGAGTTTAGGATTTAGTGAATTTAGTAGTTAGGGGGTTTATGGTTTAAGGAGGTTATATATAACTATATAATGAATATTATAAACAAATATAAATGTAAATGGCATTACAAACAAAGAATGAATGGGAAGAAAACAAATAAAAAACCAAAAAAAAATAAAAATAAAAAAATCAAACATTAAAAACACTATGGCACCAAACCCATGACCAAATAAACCCACTGCAAAACTATTTTTCCACTACTTTGATTGATATTGAATAATAGTAAGGAGAGTGCACATAGGATAAACCAACTAAAATTTGTATTGGATCAACCCCACCTACCAGTACAAAGACTACGTGAAGGAGCAACCTGTTGATATTTGCATTGGATCGACAACTACTAGTAAGGAGAGTGCACATAGGATTATACTTGTACAAGAACATATCGACACCAATTATGCATCCGAGGGTTTCACCCCACAATGTCTTGGGTATGTATCCCCATTGTTGATATTGATAGAGAATGTAGATCATGTAGTTGTTTGTTCAATATTAAATGATTTACAATGTTTCTGTTTGAGTTCCATTCACTTTAAGTTTTCTTTGTCATTCAAACCTTAGTTTAGGTTAGATACCCTATATACTAAATATATTTGTCATATTTGTTGGGCATATTGTCATTCATGTGTTGTCATTGATGTCAAAAGTCATAATAAGTAGAGAAGCAAGGTTAAGCTCAGGAGAGTTAGCAAATGCAGAGATAGGTTGAAGCAATTCGTGATTATTGTTGATCACGATAGGATCAACAATGTTCCCATGATAAAATCTCAGGAGGGATATATATATATATCAAAGCTCATAAGAGATGGTGCAATGAAACTCAGATCAAATCCACACCGTTGATGTGCAAATGCTAGATCAACGGTAGGGATGAATTATGGAGAGTGAAATAAGAATTAAACTACTCGCCCGTAATAATCCTGTAATCGGTCTAGATCATCATATCTCATAGATCCAAATATATACGACTACGATTGATCCAACAAATGATGAAATTAAGCTAGATTAAATCATGATCGTCGGATTCGCAATCGCCAGATCAACGAAAATGATGAATTGTGGAGATCAAAAGGATAATTAAATATCGTGCTTGCTCCAATCCCATAATTATTCAGGACCGTCCAATCTTATAGCCTCAAATATTGACAATTGTGGTTGACTCACCAACAATGCACAACTTCATATTGCGGAATTTGGGTGTCGAGTTAAATCACTCACAAGTTCTGGCTCTACAATCATAGTCAATCGTGGACCTGCTTCAGTGTCTTAATAACCATTGGATCACTTTAAAGTGGAAGGATAGGATAAGCATGGAACAAGTTATGAATTTGATTATCCAAACACCCATCAACCGTTAGATCAAACACAAATTCTTGTCAGTCGTCGGATCATTCTAAGTGGAAGGACAAGATAAGATAGAAGAGTTGCACTATAGATAGATCGAGTCATTGATCCAAGATCCATATCAAACGAACATATTTCACTTCAGGTATAAATATGTGAGGATGTTACGCTCCAGAAACTTTGAGATTTGGAATACCCGAAGCACGGAAATCCGAAATGAATAAGGACCATCATATTTGGAGGACATACGATGATTGTTGGATCAGGGTTGTTGGTCAGTAGACCATGTTAGCGAGGTCACTCAACATATCACGTCAACAAGGATGGTTGGTAGACCACGACAATAAGGATACATGGAAGACCATGTCAAAAAGAGAAAATGGGAGACCACGTCAGCAAGGATACAAGTCGTCTGATCTGAAAGATCACTTCAGGAGAATTCTCGACTGTTGATCTACTACAATGGAAGGATAGTTTACGTGGAAACGTTAACCAACAATAAGCGGTCTCCATCATTTTATGAATGACTCAGCAAGTGATCACTCTAAAGGAAAGAAGAGGTTGAGATTTGAAATCTATGAAGTCTGAAGACCCAGATTAAAAGTTGGCCATCCATCTTGATGCTTGATTAATTCCTAGTCATCCAATTTAGAAGTGAAAGAATGAGTGTAAGGATCAAAGCTGACCGTTGATTTGGTTCCATGAAATAAACCGTCTGATCCGATTCAAAGGTTTGAGAAGTTGAAATCCCAAAATTTCGAAGGGTGAAGTCCTGTCAGCCATCCATCTCATCAGAAGATTAAATCATGACCATTTATTTGATAAAGTGTTGAAGCACTCGTTTGTCTTAGCATCTGGTTACTGCCACTGGTCATATGGAATAAGAGATATACAGGCAAAAGATAATAATATACTAAAGTTGATAATCTTGTGGTTCTACACCTATGATCACATAGAAATGGTTTGAAGCAAGCGCCTATGCAGAAATCTGATACTACAATAATAGCAGAGATTCAGATCAAATTAAAAGAATGAAATGGATCCATGGCTATGATCAATTTATGAAAAACCTTCATGGTAAAATAAATAAACAATAATTAAGATTATTTAATTGAAGAGGTGCAATGGTAAAAAAAAAGGGACACAATTGTGTCACTCTCACACTATTTGAAGAATATATAATCAAG
The DNA here is from genome assembly GCA_010110895.2 of Picea sitchensis. Lineage (NCBI taxonomy): Eukaryota > Viridiplantae > Streptophyta > Pinopsida > Pinales > Pinaceae > Picea > Picea sitchensis. The sequence goes on from SNQJ01S0025582.1 coordinate 98,103, forward strand.
GAAGAGTGTTGAGAATAAGTGTGTCTTTGCAGTCCAAATCAGAGAATATATTAAATCAGAGAAGCAGAGAGAGATGCAGTAAAAGACTCTATACAGAAGCTTGTCCAAATTCATAAAATCAAGGGTGGTTGGGTGGTTCAAGGGAAGGTTGGTGCCTGAGAGGGAGTTGGTGCTTCCTTGTCAGTTGTAGCTGAATAAACAGGGGGTTGTAACCTCCTACCAGTTGGTGCTGGTGAACTAGGGTGTGGGTGCATCCTGATCATTTGGTGCTAATATAAAAGGAATAATACCTTCCTTCTATGTAACATGTAAAACAAATTTTGCAGTTAATAGAAAAGAGATTGTGGTTTTCCCAATTGGATTCCATGATAAAATATTGTGTTAAAATTTTGTTTGCATTAATAAATGAAAAATTGATATAATTGTTGTGTCACTGATTCACCCACCCCTTTCAATGGCAGGATTTGATCCTTCAATATTGTCTTACACACAAAAAATAAAAAACATGATTTGAAATGAAAATTCATCAGACATGTTCTGACCATTCATATAGATCCATGATTGATGGTCTCAACTTATTTCCTTTGGTGAAAGTGCATGCTGGATAACAGGGTGTTGGGGACATAAATTATAAACCATTTCATTAATAGGTGATTATTTTTAGAATGTCTTTTATTTCAATATGCAAGGGTGGTATTATGAAACCAATTTAGCTCACCCCTGAAATGCATGAATTTATGACAAGTGTGACGATGATGTAAGCACGCTAAAATGAAGTGGAAGATGACACCAACATATATTGGTGTCCATTTTTATCTTCACCAAATCAAAAAGTGCTACATTAAAACAATTAACCCCAAATTAAATGAGGTAAATGCACATGTTAAACATTGTTAGGAGTACAAGAGACTCCAGTAAAAGCATTCAAATTCTCCAAAAAATAAGTTCAGGTAGTATTCTCATTTACTTATTTTAAATATGTTCTTATAATTTAAAATAAGGATAGATGGAGAAAGGTAGTCATCCTGGTAAGTCAATTCAGTCTGGTTAACCCTCATCCTATGATGAAAAAGTCATAATCGAACGTGATTGGGAAAATTTTGAAATCGCTATGTTACAGTTTGATCCTTATGAGTTAAGAAAGATATACAATGATAGATTTAGGAATTTGCACGATTATTTACATATCTAGTAGTAGAAGTTGGGTAAATTCATAATACTCCAAGCCTATTATTTTCTCGATTTTGTCTCCTAGTGTGAAAAGAAATATATTTCTGAGAAAAGGGCCATGGTATTTGAAAATGGGTCCATGATATTCTATATCGATGTCAAGTCTATTACAAAAATGTAATATCTTCCACAAATCCTTGAAGGTCAAGTCCTACATTAAGAAACCATGTTTTTCAATTGCAATGCTTTAAATTTGGGTGAAAATGTCACATTATTACAGTTTCATATGGAGAACGATGTTGTTATCCCAACATTCCTCCTCCATACGAATCCAATATTTTCTCTAAAATTTATAGACAAGCCATAAAAATGATGTGTCTTATTTTAGGGTATTCTCATGATATAAATGTAGATGAAGTTATTTTTGGGTTTATGTCATCTATTTGTCCTCCATCTCATAATTACCTTACCAAATTTCATTATTCTCAACTCCTTGATGATATCATTCACTACCAATTGACACAGTTCCATGCAAGTAGATATTTTTTATATTAATCCTATCTTGTATACCTGATTCTATATTTTCAAGATTTTCATTTTTAGAATACTCAATTGAAAATAGAAGATGAACTTGGTAATCGCTAGTTATTCATTGAATAGACATCAATAGTCAGAAAGTAGACATAAAACAAAGGTTTTGTTGAATTTGTTAATCAAATTATGTCCATTTCATATACTATTTTACTTGGGAATTAACCATCAAGGATATTCCCAAAAGCCAAAAGGATTTTGTAGTTTAGTCCCGAGACCAAATTTGAAGATTTATTTTTGTTTGAAAACCATACAATCATAAGTATGTATGGTTCAGAGTTGAACCACTAGGACCCACTAGGAACGACATGAAAATTGTGGTATTTTTTTACCTAAAACCACAAAATTCAGGATATTGAATACAAAACGGCCCAAACAACCACTTGGATAAGTCAATCAACCTTATTTAGGAACTATCCCTACAAAAGGCATGGAGCGGTGTTCTACATGATGAAATTGTCCTAGTAAGAAGCAATGCGTCGTAATGTTTGAGACACAATAGTATGGTTTTGACCTCCCCAATTTCTTTTACTTTCCCAATGTTTCCCCTTTCCATGTTCCATGCATAGGTGAAATGGTATTGACAGGAGCAAATACCACTGCGAGGGGTCAAGGATTTTTTTCCCAAAATAAAAAAATTGTTCCTTGGCCCATCATTCAAACAATATCATCCTTTATTTCTCCTTATTAAGAACAATCAAGAAATTGATGTTAGGGTTGATGGGAATCTTGTTTTTCTTTACTACATTTGTGAAAATCATACATTTCCAAGATAATTTGACAGGTTGGTTAGAAGCAATGAGTTGTCCATTCCAACAAAAAATCAATATATTTAGGAATCTCTTAATCCTCTCTTAAGTGACAGAGTCATAAGAAGAACTCTTGTCAGCTGACCAAAACTCTCTTTCTTACTAATCTCACATGAAAAAAAATAAAATTCTAAGTGCAATTATCATCATATCAAGACCTAGTTTTGGTATCAGTACCTAAAGCATTCGAGTATGTTCCAACTTATCTACCACAACTGTCACCATAGGAAAAGGCTACAAAGGCGTAGGTAGTAGAGTGATCATAGAAAGTACTAGATTCATAACATATATCATAAATATACTATCTAGCATTAGATTATGTAGCATCCCCTATGTTGGCCCTCGACCAAGTTTTGAGGAAACCTTGGTCAGATTTGGACCACTTTTGGACTTCGACACAGTGGTCGAGGAAGGAGCGCCTAGGTGGAGTTGAGATCGTGGATATCACTTATTGTGCAGGATATGTGGACCCAATAAGGGGTTCTTTAGGGTTTTTGTAATGGTTTATGGGATGTAGGCCCATGGGTTTTACCCATGATTAGGCCTTATTGTAAGGGTTTGTAAAAGTATAAATAAAGAAGAATGTATGGTAGAAGTAGTAGTCTTTTGAGATAAGTGCAAGTAGTTGAAAGTATTTGTGCAAGAGAATGTATGTGTGTTAAGGATTTGTGCTTGATAGAGGGTTGGATTTGTTCCTTGACCTAGTTTTGGAAGGAGGATCTGGTTCTCAATGCGTAGATCTCATGTCTGGTGCGAGGCTCGACTCTATTTCTTAGTGCATAAGAATGAATGAATGTAAGAGATTGATGAATAATAAAAAAGGTGAATGGTTGGTGGATGTATCCCCACACTGGGGTGAACCACGTACATATGGTGTCATAAGTTTTTCTTTGTGCAATGATTATCTATGTTATGTTTTTCTTAAGTGCTTAGATTATATATGTAAGGGATATGTATATGTTGTTTTATTTCTTTTCTTATGTTAAAATTCTAGATCTGCTTCAGAGTGCTAAGTGCTAAGTGTAGATATGATTCAGAGTGCTAAGTGATAAGTGTAGATCTGATTCAGAGTGTTAAGTGCTAAGTGGTTAAGGTACATAATATTTTTTGTTATTGCGCTAGATCTACCGTTGGGTATGTTCTGTGATGTTAACAAGGTTAATGAACTAATGCATATTGCTTCCTAAGCGTTAACAGAATACCCTATGAAGTGTTATTATCACATATCTGTGTCCCAACTTGGTTACAGACACCTACGTCCTGTAACCCCCCCTACTTCTACCTCAGGTGAGACTTTTTCTACTTTGCAGGTGTTGCCGAAAGGGCCGGTAGTCAGGGTTTTGTTGGTGCGTTGTTAAGCATTGAACATTGGGTCTTCCCCTGTGCCAACACCCTGTATTGGTTATTATGCACTAGAATGAGTAACATGTTTAGTATCTTATCCAGGTATACCACCTACCCATAATAGACGAAGCAATAATTTTTTTGTGAAATTCAAAGGCTTATGAAACAATTTGTTGATTCTAGTCAGAAAAAGTTAACATGTTGTAGATATCTATTTATAGAGTGAGGCTCCTTTGTATATCTTCTTTGAAATTTCCACCAATTAGAATGGTATAAAAAAATGAGAAGAAGTCAAACCCTTATATGATATCATATTCAATAATCATTTATCATCTTCTCTATTGGCCAATATAAAAAAAAATGTGAGAACACCTTACTCACCATTTCATTAGCAAGTCTGAAATATTTGCAACAATTTTTGTAAGATATGTAGATCAACAAACTGAGTGAAAACCTTTTGTAATGTGAAGGAAAGTGTTTTCCAATATTGTTTAGTCAACACTTAAGTAATCCTCAAGTAAATTTTAATCATAGAAGTGATTTTCTATGAGATAATCTAGAAAACATATTGGGAAATAACTAGTGCTTGGTCTATCAGATACTCTAGAAAACATATTGGGCAATACCTACTAACTACTTCACTAAATAACCCTTTTTCCTTCCTACATCTTCCTTGTAAATTCAATCTAAGTTGTATTAATTGGAAACTATAAAGCCCTACCCAACATTATTTTCAAGTTTGTTTGTAAAAAGGCATGTCAATTAAGAGTGATCAAATATATTACTTCCTTATACCTGGCACAACATCTGAACAACACAAAAAAAAAATTATTCCATTCCTTGAAAATGTTTAATTTGGCTTACCACTAAAAAAAGACTCAATCGTACTTCAAAATTGGATTATCAAGCATATATACAACAATAGTATTATATTTATATGGATAGAACTAGTATACAAATTTATTGTAAACAAACATCTCTTAAAATATGAAATAAAGTTCATTGTTGTTAGAAAAATTATGTTAGAGGCTTGAACATCAGTAGTAGAAGAAGGCATCAACACAAAATATCCCAAAAGAAACCTTTCACCGATGGCAACACCCTTGACAGTATAAGCATGGTAAAACTACATGTAATGGAGGAAAACATAACAAAATTAAGCCTTAGGTTGTGTTGGTATAGGTTTTCAAATGTTATAAAAATAACATAATTGATAATGAAATGGTCAACTAAATTATTCGTTGTCTGAAGTGTACCATAACTCAGTTTGAACCTTGATCATTTCATCAAAATACCATAGTTTACTTGGAGAAAACCTTCAGTTACAAGTAGAAATAACTTAATGAGATGAGCTATGCCAAATAGATGTCATAATAAACTAAATAATTTAATATGTATATTATGCCTCTATTTTTACATCCAGAGTATTTTTTATGTTCACTTGGATTGTTCATGTTGTGGAGGACTGTTAGCAGGAAAATCCCCCTTTAACTACACCAGGGTTTAAGATGTAGACAGAGTGAATGATTGTATAAAAGTTAATCGATTCTCTATTCTACCCAAAAATACCAAAACAAACAAAAATAAATAAATAAGAGAAGAGATCAGGTAATTGTAACTTTAATCCCACATCTAGTGATGATCTCCTCAAGCTTGGTAGTTCCAATGACTCCACGTCTGCTCCCAACACTGACCTACATCCAAAGATAGGAAAACGAGGACTACAAGCATGCTATTCTATTCATGAGTTAAGTTTAGATATTAAATTCTAAGTATAAATCAACGAAAACACACAAAACATCATCATTTGGGACGCGAGAATGCGATTATTTTATTCATCATGCAAAGACTTCAACTTATAATCTTTGTCGGCCACCGTTCCGCAAACCTAGTCTGAGATACTCTTTACCATGCTCCAAGTGCACCTTTAATGGAATTATTCTCACAATATTCTTATCACCTCAAGGAAGGGAATGAAATGAATGGAGGAAGAAGGGGATGTTGAGGGAATGTTGATTCAATATCTCACAAAAGGTAGAAAAATCTTGGGCAAGGAGGGGAAGTGAAATTGGGAAGTGTTTCACTGTTCTTATGCTTAGATGTGAATTGAGACCCCAACAACTCTTTTTATATGACAAAAGGATGGTTATTCGGTTGGGTGATGAGCAATAGTAGGTGAATTGGTTGGGAAACCTCCAATAGCTCATGAATTTCAATGAATTCCTTGCAACGTTTTAATTTTTTCAACTTTTGCAAGCATATGGGGTTTGTAATGGTGCAACAAGTGTTAGTACATGAGTTGTAGTGGTGCAGAAAGTGTATGTGCATGATATTTAGTGGTGCAACAAGCGTAAATATGTGGGCCGTAATGGTGCAGGGAGCATACATCTTCTAAAAAATAGCTTTTTAAGAAGATCTTCTCAGTAATGCTTTGGAAAAATATGCATGTAAGAGCTCCAAGGACATGCATGCATGAGTAGGGAATTTTAGGGATATATCATATTCCCCCTAATGTGTGATGTTAGAAGAGAAACAGATGGCTAAAATACATTACAATATCTTCACCAATGTACGGAATCGAGTGAGCCCAGGACCAAAGTTCGGGAGGTGACATCTGCAAAAAAACAATTGTCTCTCTGAGGTGGACATAGCCATTCTTAGGATAAGATAAATCATGGCTTCAAATAAAATACACTACAGATCCATGTCATATAACTATATAAAGTGTAGCCGCGAGCAATACAAAACAGATCTATCTCTCAAAATTAGTCGAATATATACAATTATAGTATCCATCTTCAAGAAGCTAGTGACGCCTGATGTTTGGAGATAATGTCTTCATAACTCGAGCAACAAATTCAAGATCTTCAAAAATCAGGTAGGAGTATAATGGGAGTGTATAACTCACTACTCTGAGGTCTTCGATGACTCATTGGGAAAATACATGAGGATCTCGATGATCAGGCAAAGAACTTCATTGATTTCAAATCTGGATTCGACTCGACTCTTGGGATGGATGACTCATGAAGTTCAAGAGACAAACTACAGAAAGGCCAAATCAAGTTGAGTGAAACTTAAGTTGGAAAAAAGTACAAAAGATGATCAGACTCAGGAAGCATGAGATTGACATAAGTTCATGATGCAGGAGGAAATGAAAACTCTCCATGTGTTTGGAAGAGTAATAAAACGAAGGAGGACACAACTCTATGCAGAAAGAACAACTTCCTAAGGTCATACTAGATCCCAATTCTTGACAAACAAATGTAAGGATGTGGTTTTTCCAAGGGCGACTCTCTATGATGCTGAAAAAAGAATGAATATTTTCATCCCCTCTTTTTGGAATATTTGATTTTTTTTGTCTATTTCAATTTTTTAAGAGATTGAAAAAGAATAAAAGAATGCTACATTACAAAGGAGGAACAAGTGTCGTAAGAAAGAATACTATTTCTAGGCACAAGGAACATACTAATGATAAGAGCAAGGAGACATGTGCAGAAAAAGGACACTCGGAGAAAATTCCTCCATGGGCCAAGGTGTCAGGTCGCAGAGGCAAGAAGTGCTACAAGGCTCGCGTGGAATTCATACCCAAAAGGTTCATTTGAGAAAAACATGGAGTTGGCATTAGGCCAAAGATGAAAAGTTGAGACTCACAAATGCGATTGATGAAGACACAATGAGACCCCTTCAATGTATTTTTTTTTGAGCCCAGAGAAAGGAATCTCAATAGTATTTTCACATTTAGAGAGTTTGGAAAAAAACAAAAGAAGACTCCAGGGAGTACCTTTTTCGGAGATATTCTAGTTGGTTCAAAAAAGGGGTAAACTTGCACTGAAAAGAAGTCTATTCAAAATCGTTTTAATGAGTGTGACAAAGGCAATATCACTCGAAAATATTTTCAATTTTAAGGAGCCTGAAAAGAGCTTAACTATGGACTCACAAAATTTTTCTGAGTTTCCTCTCCTTAGCCTGAAAAGGTATAAAAGTTATTGAGGAAAACTCTCTTGTCGAGATGAATCTCCCGAGGCGTACCTTTTTCTGCTATAATCTACAGGCTGGAAATAGGTTTAAACTCATGCCGGTAGATGTTCTTCTGGACCAATTTAACGAGTGTGAATGAGAAAGGTCACTCGACGATATTTTCAATTTTAGGGAGTCTGAAAAGAGATTAACTATGGACTCCAGGGCGGTTCCTTTTTCGTAAGTAATCTCCAAGGCCCGAAAAAAGTGATAAACCAAAACCAAGGAGAATGTTCCTTTTTCGAAGATTTAGTCCCGCAGTTCTGAAAAAGGGTTAAACTTACGCCTGAGAATACTCTTCTAGAGAACCGAAGTTCCTAGAGTATACCTTTATTCATAAAGTTAGCCATTTAGACCAAAAATGTGGTAAATTATCGTCAAACAAATGTGCCCTCCAATTTGAGCTTGACGAGCATGAAGGGAAACAAGATCTCTCTACAATATTTTTAGTTTTAGAGAGTCTGAAGAGGGATTAAAGAAGACTCTAGGGGGATACTTTTCTAGTTTAATCCAGACGATATCGAAAAGAATAAATACAATATCGTTAGATGTTTCTTTTGAATTTCAAATCGACCTTGAAAGACAACAAAACATGCTCATTTAGGGAGTCTCGAGGGTAAGTCCAAGAATGATGGTGCATCAAATGGATGAGGCTTTATTTCGTAATCATGATAGGACTAACAAGGACTCCCAAACCTATATTCATTACTGACAACATGGACACCATAATGGAGTAAGGATCTACCTAGGGAATCCATGTAAAGGTAGGCTCTACCACCTAATTAAAACAATTCTAGAGCAATAATAAAGGATTTGGGTCTCACTTCAGTGGGGTCAATCCTATGGAAAAGAGGAAAATACAATGAGATGAAGAAAGTGGAGATGAAATCCTAACTTATATGCAAAAAGTTGGAAAAAATGACTTTTACCAAAGGATACTAAAAAGTGACCCATCCCCAAAACTTTACCAAACCAAAAGGAAACGATTACTGGAACGTCCAATAAGAAATTCAGAAACAGAATCAAGTGATCACCAAGCTAGCACAAATGACAAATGGGGTCAAAAAGTGGTAAAAAAGGCCAAACAAATCTATAAATAGAAGCTGACAACTCATTTTCACCATTGCAATTCAAAAATTAACCAAAAGGTGAAAAATCCTCTTCACTAAAAGAGTTGATTTCAGGAGCTTCGATGGACAAAATGACCTTCTATTTGGACCAAGTAAGTACAAATCTATCCCTCTTGCATTTCCATACTTCAATTGTGCATTAATTTTAGTTTTTGAGGGGGAGCGCTCTCCTAAAAAGAGGGGCCCTATGTGTACAAGGGATGTCCAAGGACAACCTGCATATGTACTGAGGCAGTAAAACATATGTCGTGTACATACACAATTGTGTCCAATACATCCCACATACACCTTTGCAAGATTTGAAATGATAAAATACAAGAACTAACTTCTTCAATTTTTCCATGAAACATGATGTATGTCCACTGGAGGGAGAGGGAGCAGGAGGAAATTAAATTTTTGGTCGAAGAGAACACTATATCCATTGCCACACTAAAAAATGTGGTCTATGGAAGTTATTCTAGTGTTCATTTATGACGGCACAACCTAGATTGATCAACGCTCTTATGGACTATTGGCACCTAGATTTATATGGATTCATGCTAGAGGGTCAATCATTGACCCCCATGACAGAGGACATCTACTTCTTGACTGGCCTCTTGAGAAGGGAGGAGACAATCAATCTGAGGACATTTTCCCCTAGGCCTTTCAACATCGAGAATTACATTTGGATGTACTATGAGGTCAACACTGAGAAGGTAGGTTCTCAAGTGTCGATTGAAAAGATCACCAGTTTGTCTTTACAAGTGATCTTACTATTGATTGGGAGGATTACTGGATCTGAAACCCTAAATTAGGCCTCCTGGGCACATATGCATTGTTCCATTCAGTGTCTGGAGGCACACATTTTTTACTGGAGTACAACCATGTTGATGTGCATGAAGAGACAACTGACAGAGTGTCGACAATGTACCAAAAACAACTTTGGGTTCGATATGATTTTGTGTTCCTTTTTCTTCGAGAGGGTACCCAGTCTCAATCCCAGAGAGACAGTATGGGGGAATACAGACTCCTTCCCAACAATATGCATGTGGGTAGCATTGTTGCCACGATAGGGTGGATGGAGGACCATAGAGGCCTTCAACGACAAATTTTTTGACTGGTGGGCATGACAGATTCCGGTGATCGAGAATTACACTTATGCCAGGATCAACTTCTCTAGATATTTAGACATGGCCTTGCCTCCTAGCGAGAAGCGAGGGGAGATAGGTAACAAACTTTTTAATTTTATTTAATTTTTTAATTATTTATATATAGATCATTTTTACATGTGTACAGAGTACTGACTCTTGTGTATCTTCTATGTACATATGTGGGACCTGTGCGCCCATCGAAATTTGAGAGGACTTGATGATGTCCTCAACTAGAGGTAGAACCAATAGCATCCAAGGGACCAACAGTTGTAGGTGGACCCCCAGCAGGAGAGGCTAAGATATTTTTGAGATCAGTGGAGCGCAACCTCATTGTGCTCACTCACACCATACCCATTGCTAAGATAGAGGATCTCCCACCTTCTATGCAACCTCATGTAGTAGGTGAGCCACAAACATGGGTCCAACTATTCCGACATTTGGCCAACATCATTGTAGATTATGGCAGGGCCAATAGTCCCCATTCTTAGATAGGATAAACCTTTGATGTGGTGAGGGAGCTTTTTGTACATGTATTTTTTGAGGTAATAATCCCAACGATGTACACAGAACACTTTTTGAGGCATTCATGCCCACTTATGTACTCATGACACTAATTTATATATATATATATATATATATATATATGCATCTTTTTTGTCTTATGGATGACATTTTTTACAAATGTATGTACATGTGTATCTGTCTGCTTTTATTTTTATGTGTTTGTGACATGCCAATCTAATATTTGATTAGCTAGAGTATCTGTCATATGATTAAAACTCCTAGGAACATGGATATACGTAATTTAATAGAAATAACATTCTAAGAGATGCACACTAAGGAATCGTCAGTGAAGAGTGGGATCATAAACACTGTAAACCCCATTTAACTAGGGCACAACCAATTGATGTAACATCCCGCTCTGGCGCACTGAGACCACTTATTATTTGAGGACACTTGCTCGCAAGTGATCTGGACCCTTTTTGATGTTAGACCTTTTGTATATGATTATGATGTGATTGACAGATGACATGATGTGTTACTACTTGATGTAGACGGGTGCTATTGACTCAGTTTTGTTGAGTGTGCAGGGTTTTTGGCCTTGAGGATGCAGAGGCATCGTTAGAACCCCCTTGGACTCCGGACTGAGTCAGGGAGTGTGCTCTTTGACCCTGACCGAGTCAGGGAGGTGCTTTTGCTGATATGTTTATTATGATGTTTTATTTGATTGATGATTTGATGACTCACTCTTCTCGACATGATTATTGGTGATGCAGGTCGACGACAGTTTGCCGAATTTGACTCACATGGAGTAAAGGCCGCCACTAACGATGCAGACGCTGAGGGAGAGAGGGGTGGACAAAGCACCGCCACCGTCACGCTAGCACTCCCGTCGGGGTTCGAACTGTAGGTTAACGACACCTAGTTCGAGAGGACCCACGACGTCATGAGGGGTCAGATCATCACATGTGACGCCACGATGATTCTGGTACAATGGCGCGTGGGCTCCTATTCCTTAGAGCCCTTAGTCTCTACTTCATAGCTCACCCGGGCTGAGGCATTGACCTGTGGGTTATAGAGGGTCTACCACCGAATTGGCCGAGTGGCACCCTTGGAGCACTTAGTGCATCCCCGGCGCACGCCGCATTTGTAAACTTAGTCTACAAAGGCACCCTTGGATACGCAGGCATCCCCAAGGGCACGTCACAAAAGGAATTTCAGAGGGCTTTAGTGGCACCTTTGGCGACGTGGTGCGACTAAGGCACGTCATGGTAGCGGGTGGATAAATGGAGTCACTCTAGTTAGCCCTAAGTCTTGGGACACTGAATAAAACCTTAAGCACTACCCTTAACCAATCGTCACCTAGCTCAATCTAAAACCCTAAGCCTAAGACCTTCTAGAAACCGGGGAGGGGGAATTTAGTGTGGCTCCAACAACCAGTGCACCAAAAAAAAGAAAAAAGAAGAAGAGAAAACAAAACTCGTAATTCATCACCTCCCCTTAATCCTTGTCTACTTAAGAAAACTAACCTCCATCGCCTGGATCTTCCAGTGTCCAACTCCCATATACTCGTCTAGTTCACTTTACCACATCGCCATCCCTCCTCGTAAATCCTCTTTATTCATTTTTGGTAAAATATTTACCTTCCCCTATACTGGTTTGCCTTCACTTAAATCCCTCTTTGATCCTGAAAAATACAGATAGATTAATGGTAAACTAAATGAGGAATGCATGTTTATTAATAGAGAAATGAAAAAATATATATATATATAAGTATATTTTACTATAAACAAGTTATAAGCCAATAAAGTTAAGCTTGTGGAAAGGGAAATAAAAATAAAATATATAAACGAATAATATGAAAATGGGGGAAATAAATAAATAATAAAAAGGGGGGTAAATAAATAAATAAATAAAATGAGCGCACATGCCTTTGATTTTTTTTAATAAAAAATCAAAATGAAATATACAAACGAATTAAACTAAAAATAAATTGAGGAAAGTCAAAAGGGAAAAAAGAGGGGGAAAACCTAAGTGAAAAGAGAATTAGGGTTTGAGGGGATAAAGGGATGGGAGAGAGGAAAAGAAGGGGCTTTTTTTTTTGGAGAGATTGGATTGCTATGCTGAGAGAGGAGACTGACTGATTTTCTAGTAGGAGTTGGGAGGCCTCAGCATTTTTGGAGTGGTAGCTCAGCCTTGGAGGCGAGCTGAGGAGCTAGAGACTCTCTGGCTGTGTGTGGCCCCTTTGTGGCTCGGGGGGTTGAGGGGGAAGAAGAGTACCCCTAGCATTTGGCTAGGAGCTACCGGTGGGTTCTTGCGGTCGGCAAGCAGGAGCAGGAGCGGCAGGAGCGCGGGAGTCCTTTGCGGCCAACGATAAGGCAACGGTATGTTGTTAGTTGTAGAGTAGCCTGCATTAAACTTACGCTCAGGTTTAAATTTGATTGTAAAGGACATGATGAACATTAGAAAAAGGGGTGTTTCTCTGTGTTGTATGATGCTTGATGAATAGCAATGGCCTACGTACTTGTTTAGATTCTGAGAAGCTTCTTGGGTGCCCTTTGTTTACTGTCATTTAGGTTAAATTTTTTCTTGTTGCAAAGGCGCTCTGAGCAGTCTCTTCACGTCCATGGTTTTCTGTCAATTAGATTCAGTTTTTTTTTTAGGCTGCAATAACCCTAAGCTCGGTGAATGTCTCTGTGTTGGTTGTAATACCTGTATTTATTTTCTCTCTGCAAACCACGCCGGGAAAACGCAGAATTTAATGATTGCAGTTCCTGGCTTGTTTTTATAATTCGTTTGTGGTGAAAGTGTCTCTGATATCCGAAGCTTTCTTCATTTTAGCATGGCGTTTACAACTCTTGAATAATGAAGCTGCCTGTGCATGGTCGTAGATACACGGATTAGGGTTTATTTATCTAAAAAGCGTGGAATTTTACCTCTGTATTGTAAGGATAATGCGCTGTATCTTCTATCCTTTTTCCTCCGATAATCACACTAGTAATGAATAATTAATCATTCCCGACTCTTCTGTAACGGGTGAATGGAGATTCGCCCTGTAATGGTGTGTTTTTATGTGAACGTTAACTACCCTCTCCCGAAATCGTTCATTACCCTTTTTCCTTTGTTATTCAGTTAGCAGCCGATTGCGTCTGCTTCACTAATTAAATTACGGGCCTTTACTATGACTGTGAGGATGTTAATGCCCTTTTACTATGTCCACGTTGATTTGAATGGCCTTCGTTTATGACTGTGTTGGTGGAATTAGGGGCGTTTTCCGTCCCGGTTGCTTTAGTAGAGTTTGAACCCAACGAAATAGGAAACGCCTTGCTTAACCCGTTCACACTTGACAACCGAGTTTGGGAAAATGACTAAGTTGGTTTAGATCGGGCGAATTCCTTGGTCCTTTCATTCCAGTACTGGCTGCATGCAATGTGTAGGTATGTTGGAACGGTGGATGCCTCCATTGATGCGCGTTTGCTCTGCCTCTATTGTTGCTATCAGAGAAGGAGTTGCGCCTGTGTTGGGAGTTCTGGGATACTTGTTCATGCCCTTGTCGGATCTGCCTTCCTGTTGTCACCTGGTAGGTTTGGATTTTTCTTCTATGATAGACACTGCCCGAACTGTTATTTGATCGGAGTTGGTGTTTTTGTTTCTATTCAGCAATTGTAAATGATTTTATATGTTCTTTTAAAATTGAGATAAGGTCTTCCGGGAAAAAGGGGTATGTTGGGACGTTAATCGTAACCCTAACTCTATTTTCGCCGAAGAAACCCTTAATGATAAATTTGGGGTGTACATTTCTGGAAACCATGGTAATCCTTGCTGAAAACTGTGGTGAATTTAAATTGAACGCACACCACAATAACACGAACTGTACCTCTGATATGAAACCTACTTGGACGTGTAAACAGCGTGAAAATTTTAATAAAACGCATGTCTCGGTCTTCCTGAGCTCTGTTGTAAATTAAATTGGAAGCGGTATCCTCACTTTTAGACCCAGTGCGTCCTTTTACCTGACCGCGTTCCCGGACTGACGCACTGGTCCTGTGCGCAGATTTAACCTTGACACACCCGGTGGGTTGGGTAGCCTGGGAAAAGACTCTGCCGGTAGTTCAATGCACCAACGTTTCCACTTATGGGTTCCAGGATTTTGACTGACCGCTTCTGACATCCGTATTCTTCACTGCATATCCTTGATTTACTATGATGCCGGTTCTTCTGCCAGATCGGGCCTCTAATTTGCTGCATGGAAAATCCTTCCTGAAAGGGTCTCGAATCTCCAAAAATCCGTGGCCTGTCACCCACGCATTCACTCCCCAACCTTTTCGGGCTGCTGCACGCTTGGCGTGATTTGTTTAAACAAAGACGGTGCTGCGTTTCAGTTTTTATTAAAGGTAAATCATTGATAACTTCGCCCAATCGGGTAGAGAATTATTATGGTCTTTTAAACTAGATAATATGTTAGTTGTCCCGATATTTATAATCCTGAGTTGAATTTATAAATCGTCATTTTTAAAAATGTTGTTATTTTTAATTATTGGCCTTTTAATTATTGTTATTATTATACAATGTTTTTCTTAATTATTGTGAGTGTTAAATATGGCCATGTTAGATTGTTATCGTTTTATTTGAGGAATAGTCCTGGAATTGTAGATGTTAGGGAAACATAATTGCGTACAGTAAAGCATTGTTTTTCCAATCTTTTATAGAGTGTACATTAGTATAGATGACATATAATAGAAATGTCATTGCTATTCTAATTGCAAAGTCATTTAATGATAGATGTTGTCAATAAATATTAGAGTATGATTTGGTAAAGGTACGGTCGTGGCACCATAAAATGAGGAAGTGGTTATTTGTTGTGCGGTTATGAGAACCTTATCGTTCTTGATAACATAAATGGTTTAGCAAGTGTAAGAGTAGTTATGTAACGTTGTATTATTGTAATATGCACAAAGGCAAGGTCTTGAATATGTTGTTGTGGACACGTAACTACATATATTGTTTCCTTTTATAGGGTTGTATAATGCTAAGGTAATGTAATTTTAACATTATTTCATGGGCAAGTTATGGCAACATTAATATTTTTACATTGAATGCCAAGGAGGAAGCTTAACTGCAATAATAATATTAGCTTAAATGCCAAGGGTAATTCTTGCTTAAATTGCAATAATAATACTGTTGTTAAGTTGCGATGTTGATGAAATGGTTGAATCGCCACGTTATTATTGTTTAATGGAATATTAGGATGATGTTAAAATTGCAAGTATTTATTCGTTTAAAGTGAAGTGTTAATGATAAAGTCTAATGGCAATGCAAATAATTGATAGGTTATTCCAATGAATGATAATAATTTAGAAGGAGGGGCAAGATAATCAGGAGATCACAAATGTTCAAGGGTTACAGTTGTGGCATTGATATCGTTGCTCAATTAGGGCAATTAGAAAAAATGCATTGCGCTGGTGAGTATTGCTTGTCCCTAAACTAGCGCAAAAACGACCTTAGAACCAATAATGGGGGTTGTGATTATTGACTTTTACCTTATGAAAAAGTCTTCGTCAGTTAAGGATAATTAATGGAGCCTTGGTCTTGATTCCTGTCGTCGGGTCTCAATAGGGGTTGGTCGATTGAGTCCTCCTGACTTGCGTCTCCCGTAGAGGTCATGTAGTCCTTAATCTGGTAGTACTTGGTGGTTTGTATTGCGTAGGTTGTCTGTGTCGGGCGGGATGTAGACTCCTCTTGTAGCTTAGCATTTTTGTCTGTGTGTAATCCTGTGGAATTAATCCAGTGCCGTATCAAAAGTCTCGGGCTGTTTAAAGGCACAGTTCCACTCTTGCGACACATTCTGAGCCGTATCATTAGTCTCGGGCTGTTTAAAGGCACAGTTCCACTACTGCGACTCTACTGACGAATTCTTTCATTTTGTGACAGTACTGTGCCTAACCCCTGGTGTCTGTCTCTGCCTACAGTCGTTAGTTGCCCGCCTCATGTCTAGGGTGTTGCTTCTCGTTGTCACTATGTTATGTCAGGTCGTCTTGGTTGTGTTCGTCTTACCTGAGTCCTGTTGGTTCGAGGGTTGACATAGAGTCGAGGGGGTGTTCGTCTACACCCGCGCACACACAGTTAAAACAAAAAAAAAATTCACCGGTTGACTGAGTAGTTGTCCTTAGCTAGGTGGGTTATTACAGTTGAGCATATAAGTAGACCTGAAGGTGAGAAATTCCATGTGACAAACCATCACAAAGAAATTCTATCACTGCACTATATTCAGAAACATTCTTATAGTGTCTCCTATAAAAATACCTCTGGAAGATAGAAACTGCCCTCCAGCTATGAAAATCACCCAAGCTGTGGAGGAAATCCTTCGAGTGTGTTGGCTAGCACCGTCTGCGAACCCAAAATACACTTCTGATTCACTTTACATATGCCATAGTGAAAAAAGAAGATATAAATAACTACACGTCCACAAAAAAAAGAGATTGTATAAGAAGCTATACATATGTACAAGAAGTCACCCAAGTGACCAACATAAGAGTAATACTTCTTGAGGTAGAGCCCATTTCTAGGTTCTGCTAAGGAGTTTCCTTCAAAATCAACTAGATGGTAAGCACCCTTCTTCAAGACCTCTTTCACAATGAACGGTCTGAACCACATGGGTTTGAACTTTCCTACCCCCAGGGGATCGTTTTCTTAATCATAGACTATGAAAAGAGCTCTTTCAGAGAAAATCTGAGGATGAATAGATCGATCATACTAACACTTGAATCATTGCTTATGAGCCTCATTTTCTAAGTCTACATCATGACGCTGCTCATCGAGCTGCTCGAGATATAGTAGGCATTCTTGAAGCGGTGAAATGTCTGGCAATAATTCCACTGCAAACTTTAAAGAAGGAATATGACATTGAATAGGTAAGACTTCTTCCAGCCCGTATACAAGTTGAAAAGGTGAAAACCCAGTGGGAGTCTTCACAGATGTTTGGTAGGCCCACAAAGCTAAGTACAACATCAAATTCCAATTTGAATTGGCAGAATTGATCGTCCCTTGAAGAATAGTCTTGAGAGAATTATTCACAACTTCAACTTGACCATTCACTTGTGGATAATAAGGAAACATATGTTCTTTTTTAAACCCAATATTTGGCGTTAATCAATCATCATTTTGTTTTGTAAGTGGCTTCCATGGTCAATGAAAATCTCCTTCTGGATTCCAAACCTTACTACTATCTGATTAAACAAGAAAAGGGCCGTTGTTTCACCATCATAGTTAAATGTTGGCATATCTTTGACCCACTTTGTGAAGTATTATAATACTGCAATGATGTAATAATTTCCTCTAGCTAAGGCCAGGTGACATGTAGTGAAATCAATCCCCCACTTGGTGAAAGGACCAACAACAATGACATGAAACATAGCAACAGGATGTGCTCACATCTTCCGACATAAGATCTTGCACGGGTGGCACTTATTGACTACCTCAACACAATCCTTCATTAACAAGGGCTAGAAGTAACCTGCACGTAGAATATTTTGGGTTATTTCCAACCTAGAAAAATGACCGCCACATGCTTCAGTGTGACAGTCGTTCAAAACAAGATCTGCTTCTTCATGGATAAGACAGCGGTGAATAATGCAATCCATGCCTCGACGATACAAGTTGTCATAGAGTATAATATAGTTTTGTGCCTGATGTTGAATTCATCGATGCTCATCATCGGAAGAAGAAGCGAGGCACTTCAAATTATAGAGATAGACTAGTATATATCCATACCAGAGGTCCAAATATGCAATTAGAAAAAGATCTCCTTTATTAGGCAATTCTTCGGGCATGATATCACTAGACTCGACCGAAAATTTTGAAATAAGCTCGACAAAGACCAATGAATTTTTAGATTTCGCTGAAACAAAATCCAAGTTAAATTCCTAGAGGATTAAAATCCATGTACTGATATTTCCACCAATGACCCATCCTGTTAACACGTATTGGAAATGGTTCACGACGACAATGACAGTGGTCTTGCGAAGAAAATAATAGTGACAGAACCGTTGTATAGCATGAACTGCCTCCAAAGAAACTTCTCAA
This sequence comes from Picea sitchensis, assembly GCA_010110895.2. Lineage (NCBI taxonomy): Eukaryota > Viridiplantae > Streptophyta > Pinopsida > Pinales > Pinaceae > Picea > Picea sitchensis. The sequence continues at coordinate 116,877 of SNQJ01S0025582.1, forward strand.
TGTGAGAATAGTTTAGTTTTGGCCCAACCAGGCCTCGACTAAGGTAATATATAGTGTACTCTTTGAGAAAATCATCTTCTCGAACCAATACCATGTTGATTGTCGACTTTGCAGCAACCAAGTACAATAAGAGATCTCTGTTATAACCAGGAGGCCGAAAAAGAAGGGCAGATGTCAGGGCATGTTTCAATGCTTCAAAGGAGAATTGAGCTGCTTCATCCCAATATAATCCCCTTTTTTCAAGAGATGCATAAACACTTCAGTGATATCAGTGTAATTCATGACAAAACACTGAAGAAAATTTGATTTCCCCTATAATCTTTCAAGTTGGGGTATCGTGCACTGGCGAGGAAATTTAAATATCACCTCAACCTTGAGAGGATCTACCATGACCCCTTTTGTCGATACAATAAAACATAAGAGAAGACCTGACGTCACAAAGGAACTGCACTTGTTAGGATTCAAGTGAATCCGATAGTAGCAATATCGCTCAAAGATTAGTCGAAGATGGGCGGGATGATCAGATATCTTGTGAGAGCGTGATGCTAGATCATAAAGATACGCTTCGACTATGTGTCTAAGGTCATGAAATTTGAATGACATGGCCCAGTGAAATGTAGATCCAACATTATTCATGCCAAAAGGAATGCTACGATACGTGAACGTGCCCTAAGGAAAAATAAAAGTTGTTTTATGTTGGTCTTCGGGTTTGATATGAATCTGATTGTGTCCCGAGAAACCATCCATGAATGAAAAGAACTTGCATCCTGCCCACTCATCGACAATATGATCGATGAATGAAGTGGGAAATTTGTCTTTGGGACAAGAATTATTCAAATCACGAAAGTCCATGCACACATGAATCATACCATTTTTCTTGTTAACCGGAACTGGGTTTAACACTCATTTCGTCAACTGTACGGGGTAGATAAAACCAACTTTGAGCATTTTTTCTACTTCTTCCTTAATTTATGCTGGTTTTTTAGGATTTATCAAATTAAGCTTCTATTGGACCGGTTTGGCATTAGGATAATTCATAATTTCATGCTCCACAATTTTTGGATCAATGCTTGGCATTTCCTCGTAAGAATAGGAAAAAACATCGCGTAATTCATTGAATATCTTAGTGTAAGTTCAAATCCCTTTGGGGGAGCAATTTTCTCCTATGAAAACATTCTCCACAAGGCCAAGGGTTTTGGAGATATCTATTGGAATCATTGTAGAAATTATTTCCATGTTACCCTTGGCATAAACTTCGTGTGTAGCCAGATGATTGATAGGACAAGAACTATCTCCATTCAAGGTCAAAGCAAATTCTACCACCTCTATTCTCCTTAAATCAGAAAGGAAATAAGATCTATGATGTAGATCATCCCAAGGTATATCGAGACCATTCATTTCCTCGAGAATCACCTCATCATAGGGAAAGACTAGGTCTCAATGATATTGAGTGGAAAGAAAACCTTGAGCCCAAATAGGTTCGAGAACTAGATATAACTCTTATGGGGGAGTTGGATCGAAGTTGGTTGAAGTTTGTTGGACAATGTTGTATGCAACCATAGTGGTGGGCAAGGGCATGGCCATGCCAAGATGCCTCGTCCCTTCAATTGAGGCTGATGGGGAAGGTAAAGTCCACGGATCATGAAAGTAGCTCATTCGAAATGATGACCCTTGTATAATTGTATCCCTAGGCGGGTCGGGAACATCTGATATAAGCTTGGCATTTCCAAAAGGTGGCAGGTAGTTAAAAGCTCCCATCAACGATGGAAACAAACCAACACCTAAGTGGACAATGTTGGCCTGCGGACTATCAATCATTGGGACCATGGAATCCCCCGATGAAGGGTCAGGATGGAAGAAAGATAACTACTTAATGGTCATAATCTGCCCCTCGTGCGGAAAACAACGACCCAAAAAGTCATAGCAACCATCGCATGCATCGCATAAGTCCAACTCCTTCCTAACAATAGGTTGTATTCGAGAGGTGCATCGACCACTTCTACTTCAACACACATGGTTTTTCCTCCCAATTGCATGGGGAAAGAAGGAATAATTCCATGTGGTCTAAACAACCGACCGTCAAACGTCGTAAGCAGCATAGGTGACGGAGACAACTCAGGCTGGCCAATGGCCTTCCAACATGCCAGTGGCATCATGCAAGTCGAGGAAACCTCGTCAACCACTCTACGAGAAATGTTCCAGGTAAAATATTTTGTGGTGTAAGCCACTACTATCTGAAAGGAAATGTGGTAAGGAACACTGGGTTTTAATTCGGTTGGATCAAAGACTTTCTCTCTTGGGTTACAAGTCTCTACCGATCCCAAGGTGGATAACAAAGCTTTTCTCTGTGAAGGGAAACTCTGCGGGACTTCCAATGTAGACATCGTGCAAGGGGTTTGTGCCAAATATTCTACAATGGAGTAGTTCTAGGTGGCCCTCATGTTTGGATTATGAGAAGCGTTTTTAAATGCACCTTTTGGGATGCGACTCATTATTTCACCCACCCCCTTCTGAATTTGGAGAGAAGTTGGTGGGTTCGTGGCTTCCTTGCCTTTCTTGGAAGATTCTGAAATTCCATAGTCTTGGGCCGTCGTCACTATATTATATTCCACATTCCTCATATAAATGTTTGTGGCCAGGTTATTATTTGTAGGCGCAGGGGGTCCCTGACTACCCTTATTGCACTCGAGGATGTTGAATCCTGAGCCATGATTTTTCCTTCTGGAAAAGGGTTCGTCATCATAGTAGGTTGTTCTTGCGCCAATAAATTCTGAGCTTCTACAAGCCAAGGGCACATATGAGTCGGGTGGTCTTTCCTGCAAATATTACATAGATACTTCGACTTCTTATTCTTTGTTTTTACCCCACCAACATTATTGGTATACTTTTTATCCCCTTTACCCTTCTTATTATGTTGTTTCTTATTTCCCTCAGGCTATTTGTTGGCCTTAGGGTTCGTTGAATGCACACTGTGTACATATGATGTTTGGGTAGGGGGAAAAACCGAACTAGAAGTCTAGTTGGCCATAGTCTGCTGTATCAACAATTGTTGCAACTGATTCGACAATAGGTCTATATAATTTCTTTTTTTTGAGCTCACAATACCATTTACATGGGTTCTAGACTTTTTCTTGGCCTTATTGAGAATAGACCGTGGCAGATATGGAAAAATATCGTAGACCATGTCGGACTGATAGTAGATAAGTTTAAGCTGTTGTGCTCTCATAATCGCCTCCTCTTCTGAAAACACACTAGAATTTTATACGTCCTTGGATACACATGGCACCAAATAATTCAGGAACCACTCAAGTAACAAAGCAGGAGGGACCTGGACCTTAATTAATCTCTTTCAACGTTGTCATTCTCGAATATGATTAGAGATGTGGTCGGCCTTGGTTTGCTCAATGTTAGCCAACAATTTGGTGCCAGCATCGTATCTCACAGGTATCTGGAAATGATTCAAGAAGACCATTTCCAAGTCATTGAAGTAATATTGTGACATCTGCAAAAAAATAAAGTATTTTTGATATTTAAAATTTGTTGGAAATTATTCTGTTTTTAGTAAATTCGAATTTGGATTTTTTTTTCAATTTATGGAAATTTCGAATTTCAAATTTGACAATTGTAATTAATTATTATGACTGTTGGGAAGAGATCTGATTTGACCAAACCAACTATTTGACTTGACACTTGTATGAAAACATAATATTTTATATTGATTGCAGGATGACAAATGGAAGAACGATGTTAAAATCAGTTGACCATGACTCCATGAGTGGGGAACATGTTGGAACTACCTCTGGGATGAATATTACAAGTGGAAAAATAGATATTTGGCCATGGGAAGCCCTTGAAAATCAGGGATTTAGAAGCTGCAAAAATTCCCAAGGGGGCAAGAAAGACCTAGGAAAAAGCATTATTTTGTTAAATATCATATGTGAGGAGACAGGATGTTGTCGAGTATGATGGGGAAAAAGAGACTATTGATTTTTTCTTTCTGTTATGAGCACTACTGATTGAGTGTGAGGCAAGAGGAATCTGCTGGAGTTGAAGGACATTGTTGAGGACGAGTTTTCCAAGTTCTCCCTCATGGATTCATGGTCAGGTTAGGGGGTGAATAGGGCAAGTGATTTTGGTTTCCCTATTCTACGGTTTGGAGGAACATGGTTGTTCCCTTTTTCTTTCCATGGATTGGATTCATATATGTTTAATCTTACCCTTCTTTGTCTTGAATGATTTTGTATATCCGATATGATGCTTTGTTTGGGTTAAGCTAAAATAATTCCCATGTAGGGCATCTATATGTTGCATGGAGTTTATAATCAAAGACCAAATTGTCTGGAATGGGACATTCTGGACTAGAATTTTAGGCAGAATTATCTATGCACAATAACTTCAAATATTTGGTGTATGTCTAATTCCGTGGTTACAATTATTGGGCAGAAGTATTTAAATACGAATGAACTTGAAGGAAGAACAGATCTACCTATAGGTGTAATCTTATCCCTGTAATTTAAATTCTAGACAGAACTATTTATGTACGAATGATCTAGGAAGAATTAGATCTAATTACACGTGTACTTTTACTTTTGTAGTTGAAATAGTAAGCAAATCTATCTATACTTAAGTAGAAATATGAGCAAGTTTGTACACGTAATTTCCATCAATTTTATATCTCGATATGTAATGAATATAGATACAGTTACAGTGTGTAGTTTTTTTGTTTAAATATTTAATGACTGCAATAGGAATCCCACTTATTACATAAAATTACTGTCAAGATTTTGAACAAATAACTATGTCGCTAGGAGATCAACTGCCTCTTGTATAAAGGAACTTCTAAATCAAAATGTCTTGAAAAACCCTCTGTAAAATTTATTACAATACCAAATTAAACTAAATAATTTGTTGTTCCTTTATAAGATAATACAATAGTAAAATACTCCATAAGAATGGAAAACTCGAAGACGAATTACAACAAGCATAAATCACAGGATGATAGAAATTTTAATCCTTGCGTTCCTTTCGTACAGAATAAAAAGTACCACAATTGAAGGAATATACAGAGTATGGAGTAAATTACAAAAAGACCCATTAAATATGAGCACATATGCGAAATTTTCCACTCAAAGATCCTAACAGTGGATGGTTTGGAATTAGGCAAATGCAACATAGCATAAACATCAAACGATTCACAAGCATGTATATGTATAGTGTTCTAGAATAAATGTAGAATCATAATATAATCCAAATCATTATGTCTATTCATGTTGAGTCCAAACGAATATCGTCATTTCCTTCCCAATAGGGCATATTGACATTAAACATAGGAAAGGTCGAAAGGGAACAAAACGATATGGTCTATTATAATTCGTACCAACATTCCAAACAAGATAGCCCTGGTAATCAGATTTTGGGGTAGGGTGAGATCCGCATGGTGAATGATTAAAAAAATCAATTTACTTTGAACAAAAGACCGAGAAAAAACATGTACACAAATTATTGTATTATAATAATTGTAGCCCAAGGGTTTAAGTTAGTTTGGAAATTCTTTCCCTTCCCAAGCCGATAGGAAAAATGAAGGAAAGTATATTGTTGACTACATCTCAGTTGCAATGCAGACGGTTCTAAATTTTGAAGGATTACGAAAGGGAACTCGTATACCTTTTTACACCGAGTACACAGGTGAGCAGCCAGGACCTTCAGATAGACGAAAACCTGGAGGAAACAACCATATACAATGATTAGTAAACTCTTATACGAAGACAATGTAAGAAGAACACGATTTAAGTGAAAATGTCTTTAATTACATCATACCAACGCTTTACTTAACTTCTGAACTCGTGGCACATAATCTTTTCCTTGATGTTTCCATATGGATAGTCGTACAAGGCCCTAAGTGGAGACAATACATATTGATGGGTACCCTCGCATCAAAACAGGGCCCATTATTAATAATATGTTTCATCTCTTAAAATGAATGATATAGTTGTAGTAAAATAAAATTCTTTACACAGTATTCTTTAATAATGTAAATACAGTAATCGACCAAATCGGAATTTCATTGTGTAGGTGAACAACAAGAATGTGTGTTTTAGGCGGAATAGAGTTTACTCCACCCATTCAAACCAGGAGTACACAGACTGTGAGTTTGGTCTACCCGAACCCTTTTTCACATAGTTTCTTAGCTCAATAAAGTAAACGCAGAGAATTCTCTGGCCAAGTTTTTGGTAATTCAACCCCAGAATAAATACTTCCCTCAGATTCACAAATACTCAGATATGAATTCTGGTTCATGAAAAGGAGTTACAAAACCCTATATCCCAAACCTACATAGTTAGGGCTAAATGTCCCTCATAGTAAATAGAAGAGAATCATTGACGACCTCAAGGAAAAGGCCATTTCAATAGGGTTAAGGATGGCTCCGAATGTAATGCAAGGAAGTTTGACAAAAGAAGAATTCCACAGGAAGAAAACGAGGGAGAACACATAACGATAACTTGGCATGGACAAATTGTTCCAAAAATTATAATATTCATACTGAATATAACTAGGGTATTCCTGTTTGAAGTTTAGAGAAGAACTTACCTAGAATGTAAGACATGTCATCTGTAGTCGGATGCAGGCAACCACCAGGGCCACTTTCATCACCTCTAAACCCCCTTGACACACAGATCCTCTCCAAAGAAAATAAAGAACTCAGAATGACAAACCCTAAACCCTCTCAAAACCTAAACGATGCCTTGTCACCTCGAATTAATTATGGATAGTGGGAAGGATAGGTGATCCACGTGACTAGGGAAAGGTCGGCGTGACACTTTGAGAATAGAGCCAAGTGATTTCAGTATGACTAGTAAACCACCTTAATGATGGTTGCAGATCTTTTAATACCATGATAGGGATTTCCTTTCCCATTTGAGGAATGTTGCTTCCATATCCCCTGCAATAGGTCTTAGGTAATGGTTGGATTCTTGTTGTCATAGGACCACTAGTGACATGACATCGAGATTTCAATTCGACCAGTATTCGAGTTTTGAGCCTTTAAAGGACTACGATATGGAGGCTTGTGATAGTCATTGGTCCTTAACCTGACCTTTGGCCAAGTTGGTAGGAACCAAAGAGATCTCCCTAGGAGAAAAATTTCGAGAAAATTTGGGTGTGAGTATAGTATGGAGACCTTATGCCAAATAGGGTGAGCATAGTATGGATTGTGTAAAGTTTACTTTAATCTTTTAGTCCCTACACCTAAAGGTTTTAGTTATTTTTTATAAAGCTTTGGGGATTTCCATTATAACCTTCCCACTTAAGGTAAGACATGATGATATACTTCGAACAACATGTGGTAAGGAGAATTTAGGAGTTATATAGTAAAATAAATTCTATGATAAATTTCTATATCAGAGTTGTTTAGTAGAATTCTTATTGGTAATGGATTCCTTTCTGCCAAGTAAATTATGTAAAAAAAAGTTTTTCCTTTTTATGATATTATGAGGTTCATTACAAATATTATATTGATAGGTCGAGATCAATATACCATTTTGCAACACCCCCTATAAGAGTGACTTGGAAAAGGTGCAACTGGATGGAGTAGTCTCTCAGTGAGTTTAACGAGAACCATAAATAAAAATTCATCACATGATCACCTGGATCTGCACCAGGATTTCCTTCAAATTTTGGAATATCTGAGGGAAACTTAGTCGTCATTGGGGGCCAATGTGGATCGTGAAAAATTGGGTCGTTCAGTAATCTCGACAATTTTAACATATGTAGCATTGCCAAAAATGGTAGTTTCAGTTGTGAACTATTTACAGGAAAAGAGGGTCCTAGAGTTTGACTTGCACCAGGTTTCCAGGAAAACTTGGGCTACTAGCGATGGTTTTGGTAAAAACTATGGCCTTGACCAACATAGGGAAACTACGTCTGTTGGGGTATCATTAGTTGACTCTCGTAATTGGATTACATATATTGTGTATGTATTTCTCCCTGCATTTTGTTCCAAGGACCTTGGAAGGGGATGCCTCTAGCCTATCCGATGGGCATGGGTGTGGAGCCTTGCATGGGGTTCCATTGAGCATGGAAGGGGTTACCCCTAACTGACATGCCTTGTGAAGGAACTAATCCCTGCCATGGATTCCAAAGACCCTGTGTGGAGAAAAATTCAATCGTCCCTCCTTGTGAAGGAATAGTACCTTTCACTGGGTTTTGTTGACCAAAACCGAGGTTTCCCCTGGCCGAGAAAGAAGCCAAAGAAAAAAATTTGTTCCCAAACACACCGAAAAAAGAGAACGACATAGATCCACCAAACAAGCTACAATAAGCGTTTGGCCTAATTGGATACTTAAAAGAACCAACGAGCGAAGGGGACGGAGGAGGTATATGACCCCCACCGTAAGGGATAGCATTAAAGGGGACAAAATCACCCATAGTTGGCCATTACATGGGATTGTTTGAGCTCCCAAACCCTAGACTCATGGTAAGTAAGGTAGAGTAAGTAAGAACCAAGATTGAATCAAAGTCGGGCATCCCATATGAGAAGGGAGGGCTTGTCACACTTTGAGTAAACTAAGCAATGGTCAAAGCCGATAACTGCATCAAACTACTACCCGAAGTTGAGGGAGTCGAGACCACTTTGGTCCTGACTGGTGAGGGTGGGAGAGGAGGTAGGATGCCCTCTACGGTAGTCGTCGTAAAGGGAGTATGAGGAATCCTAGATGAAGTAGCATAATTTTCTTACATTACTACTTGTAGGACTAGATGGCGCTCAGAAGGTGTCACCTCGGGGGGGGACAATCTGAATCAATATCGACGCCGAAAAGTAAGAAATCGAAGGGTTGGGTGGCATGAGAGCCTCTGCCTCAAGGTCTGAAATGGTAGGTTCTTAGGGAGTTGAATATTCTCCTCATGGAGCAGGCTCGAGCACAGTTTCCTGAGGCCCAGTCACTTTGAACGACCCTTCTTGGTCAAGTCTTCGCCACAACGGTGGGAGAGGTGGCTCCAATGTAACCGGTGAAAGGACCTGAAGCCTTCACAACTGATGGAGTTGTTGATATTCCACCTTGTGAAATGATCAACCGACATAGTAAGGCTTAACTAGCCTTGACCACCAAGAACACACTAAAAAGTTTCCTAAATACAAATCAAGGAGTTGACTATCTAGTAGGAAGGACATTTACGCCAATCGAAATTAGAGAAACTAACCAGTGCAAGTGAAAATCCAATATGGAAGCACCCTCTCGGTATACTCTGTGAAGCATGATCTGCGTTTGCCCCAGGTACTACAGTATACCCCCACAGTCATCTGTGTAAGTCGTTAAAATATGGGCAACTAGGTTGCCAACTCACAATTAGTTATTAATCGCGTACAGTCAACAGTCCAGAAGATCGTAATGAGCAAGATAAAAAGTCTGAAGTGTATCAAGGGTATCGAAAGAAAATGGTCCAGAAGACAATAGAGGATCTCGAATGGATTCGAGGTCCATGAAGATTCTTAGGAAAATGTATTCGGTATTATTTCTGAGAAATACCCTCAATATACGATCCCCAATATCTTCAGTCTAGCTTTGGAGGGGTTATCTTCGTTTCCTTTCCTCACGCGACTTTGTGTTTATCCCCTGTGTAAGAGGGGGGTGCTGTATAATTTTTATGACACTATACTTAAGAACTCCCTAACCCAAACTCCAATGTTTGATTTAACATGGCCTTGAAGAGTTTCCTCTCCAAACCTAATTCAAGGCCCTAAAAATCTAAACTAGTTTGTGAACCCTACAAACATAAACGTCTAGTGCATTTTAGATTAAGCTTTCTTTTTAAAGGCTTGATTTACCCACATGGTACATTAGTGAAACTAATGGTGTTATAAAGAGATGAAAGCAAAATGACTTCGAATTTAAAAGAAAAGCTTGTAACTAACTCTTTGTAAACTCAACTTTTCTTAACTAACATTTCAAGATCTTGTAAATAAAACCTAAAACTTTCTTTTTCTTGACAAAAAGACACTTATGTTTCAATAAATCAATAAGAACTTGACAATAAAAACTCTTTTTCCTTTTTGCAAATAACAACTTTAGCTACTTTTCCAAACTGATTTTTTTTTTTTTTTTAAAACAGCTTTAAAGAGAAAAACTAAAGTAACTTTTTTCTTTTTTCAAAGCAAGTAAAAAAGGATAAAACAAAATCTTAAACAAGAATGGAAAATACCTTCATACCACTGTGGGTCGTAGGGATTCAACCAAGAAACCAAAAAGGGCATATCTAAGACTCAACATCTTCCTTAAAACATTTTTAGGGTAAACACATGAAGACTAAGGAAACATGTAAACTAGAACCTATACCCAGGCTATGGGAAAAAATAGAGACTCTGGACTGATCCAAGAAATCCCTGAGAAGTGTGAAATTCAATCAGGAAAGAGACAAACAACCTCTTTTTCAAAAACCTTTCATGAAACAGAGATGTGTGTTGTTGCATCAATAGTCTGCATATGTATGCATCCTGTTTATTGTGTAGAGCATGTATGTATGCGGGCTGATCCAAGACAGGGTGCATACACCTTTATATATTTTCAAAAAATGAAAATACCAGGTAGTATTATAGAGTAGGGACAAATGGTAAGCACCCTACAGATGACCAAAATCCCTTGACAGACTCAACAAACTTGAAATAAACTTGAAAGGAAAACAAACCAATCAATTAACCAAAAATCCCTTAAAACACCCTAGAGAGGTCCCTAGTATGGTCACCAGTTATGATAGTGGGAAAATCCCCCCTTTAACTACACTAGGATTTAAGATGTAGACAGACCGAATGATCGTCTAAAATTTAATCAATTCTCTATTCTACCCCAAAAATACCAAAACAAACAAAAATAAAGCAATAAGAGAAGAGATCAGGTAACTATACCTTTAATCCCATGTCTGGTGATGATCTCCTCAAGCTTGATAGTTCCAATGAATGCACGTCTCCTCCCATGGATGAACTGCATCCAAATATAGGAAAATGAGGACTACAAGCATGCTATTATATTTATGATTTAAGTTTAGATATTAAATTCTAAGTATAAATCAACGAAATAACACAAAACATCATCATTTGGGACAAGAAAATGTGATTCTTTTATTCATCATACAAAGACTGAAACTTACAATCTGTTTTGGCCACCATTCTGTGAAGTTGGTATGGGCTCCTCTTTACCATGATCCAAGTGCACCTTGAATGGAATTATTCTCTCAATCTTATGATCACCTCAAGGAAGGGAATGGATTGAATGGAGGAAGAAAGGGTTGATGAGGGAATGTTGAGGCAATATCTCACAAAAGGTAGAAAAATCTTGGGCAAGGAGGGGAAGTGAAATTCGACAGAGTTTCACTATTATTATTATTAGATGCGAAGTGAGACCCCAAAACCTCCTTTTATATGATAAAAGGATGGTTATTCAGTGATCCAAAATGGATCTCGGAACCAAAATGGGTCCAGGAAGGCCTAAAAATCAAAGTGCTCAGAATGGCTTCAAAATGGATGTGTGTGTAGGCCTCGTCGATACAAACTAAATGCAACTTGAACGGGCTCAAATAGACGTTGTATGCGAAATATATCACGATCTGTTTGTTTCGTCAAATAGGCAAAAAAAATTGTTGACTGTACAATCCGTACAGTTATGAAATGGAAGCTAACTTTACAGGTCATACGACCATACAATGACGTGGCAGGTACAATGGCACTCACTAGGATGGAGAAGGTGAAGAAATTTGAGTTTGACATGTAGCAGTTTGTGGGCAAGTGTAACGGTGCCACATGGCCCAGTCATGGGCTGCCATGTGGCACCCATTCATTGGTTCGTTGGTTGTGGGGAAAACTTTATGTGACTCCACGAAAGTCGAACCCATGACCTCTGGTCTGGGTCGACATATTTTGGCAGGGCGGAACTACCAACCCATCCATTGTGGTTCTTATTAACCATAGTACAGAAGTATTATATAATATTTTTGTAATGTATTTTGGGTAGACGAAAGGGGTGGGGCCTATCCCTAACCCCCTCGATGCTTTCCATGATTCCATTCCATATAAACCACTCTTATGATGGTTGGCACGTATTTTTTATGGAGCTAACCTGACACGTTTTCAATGGATCCTAGCCCCGAAATCAACGGATTACCATATGACCCAGCTCTATATCTTGTTTGTTGGCATGGATAAGAGGGTTAGTGCCAAATCGGTCGGGCTATCCCACTGAACAAGGGAATAACCAATGGCTAAAACTATGGGGTTCTATCCAGTTTAGATCATGGGGAGCATTAGAGCTAGGACACATGGATACCCATGCGACCAAGGGGTCGACGATTAAGGGCCTAGTGCGCCAAGCACTCAAAACTTGGTCACATGGGTGCACGTAGGTGACCAAGATCCCGAAGATAAGGGGTTGCACCCGATTTATGCCATTTTGTGGGTTTTTAAACATTATTATATGATTTTTAATTGATTTTAATCTTGATTGAGGGGATTTTGGTCATTTTTTGAGGTTCTTGGGCCCTTTTTGAGGCCAAATCTTGGGGTGAAGTTGGGATTTTGTTTCCAAATTCAACTTTATATATACCAAACATTCTTGAAACCATAAGGGAGGTTTAAATCAGAAAATTTTTGATGAATTGTTGAGGCAAAGCCATTTTTATGCAGGGAAGCTATTGAGGAGAGCAACTTTGCAGGCTATTTCTGGGAGCTTCGTCCATCCGTTTTCAGTGCCGTCAATTTTGATGGATTCTTGAGATCTAGCAGAACACAAATAGCTCATTTTTGTATTCGATTCGAACATTTATTATGTACATTTGAATCTTAAAAAATAAATAAGAAATCCTCACCCACTGAGATAAAGGCCTGGAGACGTAGGTGATATTGTCGAACTTCGTTATCATCTTTGTTCTTTATGGTTTGTTTTTCCTTTATGATTATTTCTAGATCTGTATATGTTATATGGATGCCATGATTCATCATTAATTCTTCCTCTTTCATCAAATTGCTAAATGGTAAGATAACTCATGCTAAAAAAACTCAACCATTGTCATTAAAAGATCTTTTCATATCAAGTGGTATCAGGGCTAGTTGGCGGTTGGTTTTTGAGTTTGCATGATTACTAGGGAAAAGATGAATCATGGTGAAGGCGAGATTGTTGAAGAGAATCCTGAGATTGGATAGCGAAAGATAAATTCTCAAAGTGATAAGATGGCATTGGAAGAGGGACTTTCTCATGATGAGAAAGTGTTTTGAAAAAAAAAAAATTCCATGTCGGAGATGATGAAGGTTCTATATGAGGATTAATTGGAATGGAAGAGACCGGTTCTAGGTGAATATTCAAAGGTAAAAATTGAAGAAGGAGAGTATCCTCCTCAAATTCCTCCTTCACCTCCTTCTTCTCCATCAACTTCTTCTTCTTCAAGTTCAAGTTCTAAATCCACCACAAGCAAACATTCCCATAAACATAAAAAATAAATTCCTTTACTTAAGCTAGATGTGAAATTTGAATTACCTATGTATGATGGTGAATTTAATGCAGAGAGGCTTGAAAACCGGGTCAAGCAGATCGCGGTTTATTGCAGTGTGCAAGAAATCAAGGATGAGGAAAATCAAATCAAGATGCCATTGCATTGACTTGCAGGAACATCACTCATCTGGTGGCAAAGAAAGTTGCAAAATGACATGCAACAAGTGGGTAATGTATTTCCATCATGGGAAGTTTTTGTTTCTGCACTTAGAAAGAAATTTTATCATTTGGGTTATAAAGAGAAAGCCTTAATTGAATGGAAAGGTTTTAAACTAAGAAAGGGACAAACAATGAAAGAATACACAGATGGATTTTGTAAAATGGAATTGATGTTAGATATTCCTTTACATACCCAAGAAACTCTTATGAAGTATATAGGAGGTTTACCTGCACATATTTGTAACATTTTATTTAGGTTTGTACCTACTAATCTTGATGAGGTTTTTGTTCAAGCAACATACATTGAAGCAGGGAAAATAGGGGTTGGTGTATCGGGGGAATCGTCTTCAAGGAAAGAGGACAAAACGAAGTGGAATGGAAAGAAGGTAAATTCAGTGGCAAGAAAGGAAGATAATCCCTCTTGCAAGCATTGCAAGAAATAAGGGCATGATGAGGACCATTGCTGGAAATTGCATCCCAAGAAGAGACCAAAGTGGTTCAAAGAGAGGAAAGGGAGGAAAAAAATTGTAGAAACAAAATGACCAACAGACTTGGGATCAGATTCGAGTGATGAATCTAAAATCTCAGCGGTTGGTTTGGTAGGTAAAATGGGTGATGGATTAGATTCTAGAAGTAAATTGTTTCACATAAGGGTCATAATAAGGCATACTAAGGTCGACACATTTATAGATAGTGGATATCAATCTAACTTGAGTTCATATGAATTGGTTAAACAATTGGGATTAAACAATCAAATGCATAACAAACCTCACTCACTTAAATGGATAAGAAACAACCATAAATTTCACATAACAAAGCAATGCACCTTAAAGTTTGCAATTTCATCTAAGTTTGTGGATGAGGTAACATGCGATGTGGTTCCACTAAATGAATGTGGAATGGTCTTAGGAAGTCCTTGTTTGTATGATCACAAAGAAATCATCTACAGGGAACTTAATCAATATCACTTAATCAAAGAAGGCAAAGAATATGTGGTACATGCTCATCATTTAAAATAAAATCAATCTATTCAAACAATGGAACAATTAAGAAAGAAAGATCATGCTAGAAACACACCTATAATTGTCCCAAATCAAGTAATTTATATTAAGCAAGAACAGGACATGATTATAGAATGGAAGATCAATCACACTTTGCTTCAAGATAAGATAATGTCGTGAAAGTATTACAAACGCATTAGCTCATTTGCAGTCATATTTCTGATGTTATCATTAGTAATGTTGTCAACATGGATGATAGTGGCTTTAGTAAGATGTGATAGAGTACAAGTGGATAACAATATGCTTTCAGTTATCATGGTTGTCTTATAATTGATCTTGATAAGGCAGGTGCACATGACACAGTTTAAAGACAAATAAAAAGTGGGGTGGCCTATCCCGCACTTGGTGACTGGTTAGTATCCTTTTGGAGGACCAAAAGGTATTTAGTGGGGAGGCATGATCTAGAATGGATCCCATAACCAAAATGGGTCCAGGAAGGCCTAAAAATCAAAGTTCTCGAAATGGCTTGAACATAGACGTGTGTGTAGGCCTCGTCGGTATGAACCCAATGCAACTTGAAAGGGCTCAAACAGACATCGTATACGAAAGATATCATGATCTGTTCATTTCGTCAAACAAGCAAAACAAATTACTAATTGTATAGTCTGTACAGTCTGTACATTGTTGACATGGAATATGATTGTACAAAACATATGGCCATACAGATACATGGCAGGTATAGTGGCATTAACTGGGTAGGAGCAGGTGGACAAATCTGAGTTTGACACGTGGCCATTTTTGGGCAAGTGTAATGGTGCCATATGGCCCAGTCCTGGGCTGCCCCATGACACCCCTTTATTGGTTTGTTGGTTTTGGGGAAAAGGTTATGTGACTCCATGGGAGTCAAACCCTTGAACTCTGGCTTGATTCGATGCATTTTTGTAGGGCTAGGCTACCAACCCTCCCATTGTGGTTGTTATTAACCATAGTACAAAAGTATTATTTAAGCTTGTTGTAATGTATTTTGCATGGAATAAACAGATGGGGACTAGCCCCAGCCACCCCAACAATTTCCATGAGTCCACTCCATATATCCCACTCTTATGACAGTTGGTGTGTATTTTTTATGGAGTTAGCCCGATGTGTTTTCAATGAAGCCTAGCCCCGAAATCAATGGATTACCATATGACATGGCTCTGTATCTTGTTTGTTGGTGCGGATAAGAGGGTTAGCACCCGGTCGGCTGACAAAGGGTGTAACCAATGGCTACAATGTCAGGGTTCTATCCAGTTCTAAGCATGGGGAGCATTAGAACTAGGGCACATGGATGGCCATGTGACCAAGGGGCCAGTGGTTGAGGAGCTAGTGCGCCAAACACTCAACGCTTGGCCACATGGGTGGGTGCAGGTGACCAGATGCCCGAAGATAAGGGGCTGCGCTCAATTTATGACATTTTTTGGGTTTTTAAACATTATTATATGATTTTTAATTGATTTTAAGCCTGATTGAGGGGATTTTGTTCATTTTTGGAGGTTCTTGGGCCCTTTTTGAGGCCAAATCTTGGGGGGAAGAAGTAGTTTGTTTCCAACTTCAAGTCTATATAGACTATAGGTTCTTGAAGCCATAGGGGAGGTTCATATCAGGAAAATGATTATGAATTGTGGAGGCAAAGCCATTTTTATGTAGGGAAGCTATTGAGGAGAGGAACTTTGGGGGCCATTTCTGGGAGCTTTGTCAATCCATTTTTAGTGCCGTCAGTTTTGATGGGTTCTTGAGATCTAGAATAACACAACTAGATCTTTTTTGTAATCCATTAGCACTTTTATGATGTACATTTGAATCTTCAAACCGAAATAAGAAAGCCTCACCCACTAAGACAAAGGCCAGGGGACATAGGCGAGATTGTTGAACTCCGTTATCATCTTTGTTGTTTATGGTTTGTTGTTTCTTTATGATTATTTCTAGATATATATATGTTATATTGATTTCATGATTCATCACTAATTCTTCCTCTTTCATCAAATTCCTAAATGGTAAAATAACTCATGCTAAAATAACTCAACCATTGTTGTTAAAAGATCTTTTCGGATCATTTGGTTGGGTGACGGGCTATAGAATATGAATTGGTTTTGAAACCTCCAATAGCCCGTGAATTTCAATGAATTCCTTGCAACTTCTTAATTTTTGCAACTTTTGCAAGCATACGCGGCCTGTAATGGTGCAACAAGCGTATGTACGCAAGTTGTAGTGGTGCAGCAAGCATATGTATGCAAGATGAAATGGTGCAACAAGCGTATCTAAGTGAGATGTAGTGGTGAAGCAAGCATATGTACATGGGATGTAATGGTGGAGGACGCACACATCTTCTAAAAAATGGTTTTTTAAGAAGAGCTTCTCAACAGTGCTTTGGCAAAATATGCAAGTAAGAGGGCCAAGGCCATGTATGCATGAGTAGGAAATTTAATGGATATAACAAGGACATTCCTACCTTCCTAGACAAAAATATGAGCTAATTGGATGCAAAACTATCAATAGGTTGGTTAGAAATAAATGAAATCTGGTATATTCATCCCATCTTCTCAATCCATTTGTCTCTCAATTTCCTGATAGAAACACTGAGTACATTTGTTGAAGTAATTTTTAGCTCCTCCACTCAGCCAAAGATATCTCCATTTTATAAATACATCTATTAACTTTTACATGTGGCATGGCAGGATCTAGGGAATAAAAAAATAACTTTTTTAGCATCCCATTTGGGAGAACATTGGACTAGAAGACAAAATATTTGGTGTAAATATTCATACCGGATTTGATTAAAATACATTGAAAATGGACATAACATCTATTCTTGAAAATGAATTCTTATCAAAAGTCCACACACCTTGCACACAAATATTATCTAAGGGATGAAATGGTTGATAATGTTTTTCTCAGTTTCCCATATGCCAAAACAATTTGGGCATGATTTCAGGATGAACTTAACATTTTGTACAACCCCACTTTCATGGAAAAATAATATTTTCCAGAACCACAATGAGCGTGGCTTTATTCACAAGGCTCAATGCTTGGCTTATTCAATCAAGTGTGCATGAATGGTGACAAAGTCACAGAAAACAAATTCATTGTTAATTTAATGAATCACTTAAAAGTATATGAGCATAAATTTTTATTTGAGAGTAAGTGAATTCAAGTATGTGAAATATAACTACATTTGCTTCAAATCAATCATCAACTTTCCACAAATATTACTGTTTAAAACTAATGAGTTATTTTCTATGCAACGAGAAAAGGGATCAACATTATATTTTGACGAGAATATTGCATTCAACATAAACTCTTGAATTTAACCATTGCGAGGTAAAGCACTATGAACTCATGCACACAAACATTATGCTTTTATTGCTTCATTGCATTTTAATCATCTCATAATCAATCAATTAATTCTTCGATTCATGTTTCATCCATGAATTTAGATAAGTATGAAATATCTCCTATGGCATAATATTTTTGAAACTACTTTTTCTTGTCTGTGCAATGACTTTATTTGGCTTTGTTGTGTCATTCTCATAGTTTGTGGAAGAAACTAGTTTTAACGAGATGAAAAAATGATTTTTTTCTCCACACCAAATAAACTTAATTTTTTTACCTTTGGTCTCATAAAACAACATTATGTGGAACATAATTCATATTTGCAGGCATAAAAAAGTATACTAAAATCATCCTTCAAGCAAAGACATGTGGCTAAAAATTACCATGGATGAGAGAGCAATATTCAATTCAAAAAAAAGAGTTGAGCATGCTAAAATTTAACTTTTTACACAAGTACATTAGGGAAAAAATTGTAATTTGTATATGTGATTTTGATGACAATATAGTTTTTTTGTCATGAGGGATGAAAATGCAAATTCCAAGCATGAGCATGAGAACTGGAATTCCATGCCAAGCAAACCTAAAACGACACATGGAGATTTAATTTACAAGAAAGCCAAAAAAATAGCTAGAGATGAAAATTTAAACTTTAGTGGTCATCACTCTTGGAACAAGTGATTAAATTGTATATGTATCCTTGCAAAGAGAAAGTGGAAAATTCATATTTCAAGAAAGAACAAAAAATCATTTTTTCCTAAAAATCCTCATGCATCAAATTGAAGGAATGGATAGAATGCAAATATTCAAGTGCAATCCTAATTTCAATATTCATTTCAATTTGATTGTGTAACCCATCCTTAAGTTTGAATCGATTCCATAACGTTATGTGTAATGGTTTTTTTTGTCTTGGTTTGATCATTCTTGTTATGAAAATGCAAAATATCTCTTTCAATTCTTAAACTTGTAATTGAAATTAAAATTTACCATTTAACATGTTATGTGATTGATCTTGCAAATATTTCATACTTAGAAGCATTTACATTAAATAAAAAAAGTAGAATACATTAGTGTTGTAACCCCAAAATTTCGAGAAACCTTATCCAAGCTAGATATAAATAGGTCATAGAGAAAGGAAACACATTTCAATTGGTCATATTTAGTGGTCTTTCAAAGTTGATCTCAAATTTCGAATGAGCACTTTTTCACGTGCATAAGATTATGATTAATAATCAAACAAATTCAAATATGAGGATTTTTATAATTATGAACATGTAGGAATTGACATATCCATGCATGACTTCGATAAGAAATTCTAACCTCCATGCAAGCATTATGCAAAAATGAAATTATTTCAAAAATAATGAACACTTAGAAACCAAAATATGCATGAGAAAGTGATTTCAAAACTTAAAAGACAGATAAGAATGCAACTTTAATATTCAAAAGGTAGGTTGGAGATGCATGTTTCACTTGAGTCTATGCATATGCATGTTTTAAGGTATGAAATAAATATAAATGTTTTTTACATGAGGGATGAAAATGTTATCTCAATATGAGACTCCTAACTCCCTTGGTTTGTAACATGCTTCTTTCCACTAACTATTTTTTGAGCTAGCTATGAAGTAATGGTTTTATGAGAGCTGCGCTAGGTTAGGGTTAGGGTTCCTATTGTTCTGGTTCACCTGACCACCCTTGTAGGGGCTTCATGACTTTGAACGAGGGAGGGCCACGAGGCCCCTCCTACAGTGAAGCAACGACGAACAAAAACAATGGAGGAGGCTCCACGCACCCCACTTTTGAGCCCCCTCCAGATCTTCTCTCACAATTATTATCCGAGGGAACATTCAAGGAAAAATAAATGGATACAGATTCAGGGAAAATTTCAATATCAACAAGTGCATCATGACCATGGATACCGGGAAAATGCATTCCCCAAGCACCACAAGCCCTGAAATACATCATCAACACATGCCAGATCGAGGAAAAGAAACAATATATGATAGATTATGCCTTAGTGGGAAAATTTCTAGGGCTCTGGCCCTCAAAACGTGACCTGATTAAATGGATACAACAATGGTGGAATCCTAAGGGACACTTGCTGAAAATTCAACAAGAAACATATGTCTAATTTACTTTTCCCTTAAATAAATTGGACAATAAATATTAATCTATTATCTCATAATTACTTGAAATAATTAACTGAAATGGAAAATTAGTTAACTATAGGAAATTCGAGTTCAAAGGTTGACTGGTAAGACATGGAGGTGACTTGAAGTTGTGAAGTAGTTTAACTCATTTAAGTGAGTTAAGCCTAATTGTACTAGCTGTAACTGAACTTACACTAGTGAGATTTCAGTGAATTAATTATTAATTAATTCAAAATCAGTGAAATCACATGCAACTGAAGATTCACCACGGTTAACTACATGCATTTCAGATCCAGTGGAGACCTAGTTGAGATAACAGGTGAAAGGGACAATTTGGCTATCATTTGTGGTTTGAGTGAAGTGAACTCATGTGGATAATTTGGCTATCATTTGTGATTTGAGTGAAGTGAACTCATGTGGACAATTTGGCTATTATTTGTGATTTGAGTGAAGTGAACTCATGTGGACAATTTGG
Organism: Picea sitchensis; assembly: GCA_010110895.2. NCBI lineage: Eukaryota > Viridiplantae > Streptophyta > Pinopsida > Pinales > Pinaceae > Picea > Picea sitchensis. Next base: position 137,557 of record SNQJ01S0025582.1, read on the forward strand.
CTATCATTTGTGATTTGAGTGAAGTGAACTCATGTGGACAATTTGGCTATCATTTGTGATTTGAGTGAAGTGAACTAATGGAATCACACATGCAGTGGATATTCTCATGAGCATGTGAAAATTAGGCAATTCGAATTCATTGTGAGAATTCTTATTTGCAGAGGAGGCAAGCTATTTTGGAGATAGAATATTGGCACATGAATTTGTCAATTTTTTGTATGACAGTGTGAGACGATTGTATTGTACTGAGAGCTCTTGGATTAGAGTTTTGTATGAGATTGTTTCATGATCCATGATATACATAATATATGATAGTAGGGTTTTTAGCTTTATGCTTTCCTGGAAAAACTTATGTCTTATGAGTTCTTGATATTTCACTTTGTGATTGTGTTTTAATTTCCGCAAGAATATTAGTAAAAATGATTTTTTATTTAATAGTGGCATATAATTTTTAGATCAAGAGAATCGCAGCAAATACATTAATTGTATTGAAATTTCTACAACACTATGATCTACAAATGGGTTCCAAGGTTTTCTTCACCATTATCCTGCATAACCTAGAAGATAAGAATCACATCTTCAACGGAGGGTCATATTTTTTTAACCTAGCAGGGCTCTTCTTGAGGTTTTGGATAGAGAAATTTATCCCTGAAACGGAAGACTCTGCACATGCCCCAGTATGGATCAGACTATACTCCTTTCCACAGGAGTTCTAGTTGGAATAGGTGTTGGCCGACATAGGCAACACCATCGGAGTGTATGTCAAAACCTCGAAGGCCACGAAACAAAGAATATACACCTCCTATGTGTGCATATGTGTCTACCTGAATATATCCAAGATGCTCCCAGGATCTATTTACCTAGAATATCATGATGAGGACTGGCTACAAACCATTGATTATGAATACATTATGTTTCGATGTAGAAAATGTCATGAGCACGGGCATCTTTTCAGGGACTATCCCCTCAATGCAACAAACAAACATGGTAATGAAGGGCCAGCAAAATAACATATGGATTCATTTAGGTTCTTAGAAAGAACAAACAAGGAGGACGAAATAAGTTAGCCCAGGAAAACAAAGATCCAACCACCAGCAATAAATATGAGATTCTACAAAATCAACCGGAGAACCCATCATCCTCACAGGCTGCATCGACAAAGAAAACACCCCAGCAAATAGGACAAGGGAAAGCATGGGAATCCATAGATCCAAACATTTCGAATTCCCAACCTTCTCCAACACTAAGACCATGGATCAAACAAAACTGGAGGATGGAGATGTTGATATGGACCTAGACGATCAAGTATTAGCGAGTGTCAATTTGGAGCATCTGGAACACGCTTATCAGCACCAAAAACTCTACACCATACCCCCATATAAACTCAAAAACATCAACAAGGTATTCCTCAAATCCTCTGCAGGATCCACCGCCAGATCCAACATAGGATTGGGAATACAAGGAAATATGCAGAAGGAACAATGAAAACCTCAGAAGGATGAAAATAAAAGAGGAAGGAAATCAATGAAAAATAGTGAACACCCTTGTCTTGGAGAAGATCCCCTCCTCCTCCTCTTCCCACCCCCCACCCCCACACACTCCCCCTCCTCTCCCCTTCCTCATCCTTAGAAGGTCATCTCACGGAATATATGAGGTCTCCAGCAGTTGTAGCAAGAAAAAAATGCTACGAGATATGATCATTGTAGAGAAACTAGACATAATGATGATCCAAGAAACAAAGTATTCCATTGAAGATATGAAGGTCATCTCCTGGAATATATGAGGTCTCAACGGTTGTAGTAAGTAAAATATGCTACAAGATTTGATCATAGAAGAGAAACTAGACATAATGATGATCCAAGAAACAAAGTATTCCATTGAAGATATGGACAAGATTCTCCCATACGGTTGGAAGCAAGGGAAAATGACATCCACAGTGGCCACATCCACAACCGGGGGTCTAGATCTACTCTAGAATCCAAGATCAGTCACTTTGGAAAAACATTTCACAACCAAATGGTCCATCTCGGTAGCTTACCGTCTCATTGGCTCCAACAAACCAGGCTACCTCACAAATGTCTATGGACCAACTAGCTTTAGGGATAAGCAAGCCTTCCTTTGCAATCTGGAGTACCTGGATATCCTAATCGAGGGGAAAAAATGGATTCTAGGAGGAGACTTCAACAGGACGAGATAAGGGGAGGAACAAGGTGTCTGGAACCAAAATATGGAGATTTTAAGAATATCATAGACAACTCAAACCTCATTGACTTAGAAACCTCTAATGGCACCTTCACCTGGACAAACTAAAGAATCAAAACTCATCAAATAGCTTGCAGGTTGGACCTCTTTCTACTATCGAACTCCCTCATGTTGGAAGGCACAGCTCTAGAGGTGAGCATATTGGATATTCATGGATCAGACCACTAGCCTATCCATCTATGTCTGGACATACTGACCACCTCGGGCAAAAAACCCTTCAGGTTGGAATAGTTCTGGCTTAGTCACCCAGACTTTCAAAAGAAGGCCCATTCTTGGTGGAAGGAGGCGGAGGTACCTTATGGCTCCAAGATGTACCGTTTCCAGTAAAAACTTAAAAATTTCAAGAAGCAACTCAAGATCTGGAATAAATGGAACTTTGGCAACATCTTCGAGGCCCAAAAGAAAATAACGAATCAAATGAGCACTGTACAACAAAAAATCTGGGAACAAGGGATCTCTGAAGACCTCAAGGCACATGAAGCAACAATAGGCCAACAACTGGAAGAAAGGAAATCCCAAGAAGAGATCCTATGGTGAAAAAAATATCGCACTCAATGGCTTAAGTAGGGCGACCGAAACACCAAGTTTTTCCACAGGTCCACCCTTGAACGAAGACACAACAATCACATCACAAAGTTAATTTCCAACAATGGACAAATCATTCAAGCCCATGAGGACCTGGAGGAGGAACTAGTTTCCTATTACAAAAATCTCTTGACACAACCTCAAAATAATAGATCTCAAGCCATCACAAAGGTCACATAGCACATACCCACCTTAATCATTTAGGAACAAAATATCTCTCTGCTTTATCCCATCACTCTCAAGGAAGTCAGTCAGGTGCTATAGGATGACCCCAAAGGGAAGGCCTTGGGACTGGATGGCTTCACCAGTGACTTCTTCCATCACTATTAGAAAATGATCAAGGAGGAGGTATGGGAAATCATTGAAGACTCCAGGGTATCAGGGCAGGTCCTCCCAGCCCTCAACACAACTTTCCTCACCCTTATTCCCAAAGAGGAGCATGTCAGTCATCCTAAGAAATTCAGGCCAATCGCTATCTGTCATTTCATCTACAAGTTGCTAACCAAGGTTATCGCAAGAAGACTTAATCCTATCCTCCCCTTGATCATCTCTCTAGAGAAATCAATCTATTTGGAAGGTAGGAAAATTCTGTACAGTGTCATCTTAGCGCACAAAGTGATACACTCCCCGCATAAGACCCGCATGCTAGGTATGCTCTTAAAACTACATCTTTCCAAATCTTTTGACAAGTTAAGTTGGGAGTACACGCGTGTGATGCTCCTTGCCTTTGGATTTGACCCCTCCTTTGCCTTCTTTTCAATTTTGGTCAAGGGTGTCCCTTCCTGTCCCTTTTCCCCCTCTAAAGGAATCACACAAGGTGATCCTCTTTCCCCTTTCCTTTTTATTATCATGGAAGAAGGTCTCAGTCGCTCCATTCAGGCTTCCACAGTGAACAAAGAATTGGCAGGCCTTCCACTGCATGGAATCAATCCTCCAATCTCTCACAACCAATTTGTTGATGACACTCTGATGATGGGCTCCCCCACAATCTCAGAGGCCCACTCCTTTCTCTCCATCGTTCAAATTTTATGTGACTCCTCAGGCCTAGACATTAACAAAGACAAGTCCCAAATCTTCTTTTTCAACACCCCGGTTCTAATTCAGTGCCACATCTTTGATATCTTGGGTTTCACTCAAAGCTCCCTTTCGTCCAAATACCTTGGTATCCCCCTATTGGACAACGCCCCAAGGAACAGTTTGTGGGAATGCCTCCTCTCATCCTTCTAAAAAGGACTCACCTCTTGGACCTATCGAGCTCTCAATATCCCTAGCCACCTCACTCTCCTCAAGGTTGTGCTTCAATCCTTGCCTATTTATACCTTCTCATCCCTCGCTTCACCTAACTTGGTCATTAATGCTATCAAAACCTTGTAGAGAAACTTTCCTTGGCATAGCCTCAAAACAGGGAAAAAGTTGGCACTGATCAGTTGTGACAAGATCTGTAGACCCAAAGCTCAATGGGGAATGGGATTAAGGGACCTTTCAACCATGAACAAAATCATGAGCGCTAAGATTTGGTGGAGATGGTTGAAAAGGCCTCAATACCTCTGGGCCAAACTATGGAGAAGAAAGTACACACCTAACATGGTAGAAAGAAACCTAATCATATGGAATGGAGACAACCCAGGCTCCCTAATTTGGATGGTAGGCAAGCAAAATCAACATCTTATAATCAATCACACCTTCTGGGAAATTAGAAATGGTCAAACAACCCTTTTGTGGAAAGATTTGTGGAAACAATTACCTATTTTGGAGCAAGAATCCTGGGATGATACCTTCAACACCCCAGCCTATAAGAAGGACTGACAAAAGTGGCATACTACTGGAAGGACAACCCAACGAAACCCACCTGGAGATGTCAAAAATCAACGAAAGAGGATTTTCATATAGAGGTACAAGTGGATCTTCAGCCCTGGCTCAACAAAATCAATGAACAGAAAATCCCCACTCTAGCAGGCGAGGACATATTATGATGGGGGAAATCACCAAAGGGAACCTTCAACATACAAGAGGCTTACACTATCAAGACGTGCTCCGATCTTTTCCCTCCAAGGAAATATTAGAACAAAATCTGTTCCCTAAAGAATTGGCCAAAAATTAGTCTTTTCCTTTGGTTGGTCATGCATGCAAGCATTCTCACCTGGGATAACCTAATGAAACAGGGGTTTGTTAGCCCATCCATATGCATGCTCTGTGGGGAAGAGGTAGAAACAATGAATCATCTCCTTAACACTTGCCCCCATACCACTCAGGTCTAGGATTAATGTGAGATAATCATGCGTACCTCGGACCGCAAAAGGGATAGCATCATCGACACCATTGAAGAGTGGAGAGATGTGGCTTTTCAATCACCTATTCTCAACTGCATTTGGAAAATTCTCCCAGGCTTCATCATCTGGAAAATCTGGAAGGAAAGAAATGGAAGGATCTTCAGGAATGACCAGCTCCCCTAGCAACATTGTTGGAATCAAAGCTACCGCAACATTCTGGAAAGAATCAGGCTACAACATTGGACTGAAACAGACCTAAATTTCCCAATTTAGGAGAAAATCATCTTGTGGGATTAGAATTTCAACCCAGTTCATGGCCCGCCCCTCCCTCCTCTAACTTAGACCTTTAGGGGCAGCTCGACACACTAGTCTCCCCCTCTGGATGGCTTTATCAAACTCAACCTTGATGGAGCGTCCAACGGTAATCGAGGGGCAGCATGATCCAGAGTGGTTTTTTGAAACCACCTGGTGAACATTCTTCTCATCAATGCAAGAATCTTAGGCCACACCACGAGGAATGTTGGAGAGCTATGGGGGCCTACAAGAGGTTTGCAACTAGAAATTGAGCACAACTTCACCAAGATGATTGTTGAGGGAGACTCGCTAATCATTATCAACCTCTTTAGAAAAATATTGAATGGAACTGATCCAGAGAGAATCTCGCCTTGTTGGTGACTATCTCATGGACCAAGGATAATTGTGAATCTCATTCAACCCAATTAGGCCTTCATCCCCTCTCACGTAAGGAGAAAGGAGAATCAGGTCATTGACGAGATGGCTAATGTTGGAATCAAATAGGAAGGACCAGAGCTCCTCTACCAAACTTCCATCAATCTGAATCACCCCATCCTCCAACATTTCAAGGAGAAAGATAAATCCAATGACAGTCCCCCATATGGGGTGCTAGTGCGAGACATATGTCATTCAAAGGGGGCATGAAGCGGCCAGAATGGCAATGGCCACGTGACAGGATTGTGGAACACCATCCTGCCATCCTCATGAATTTAATCCTAGCTTGCGATAGCCCAGGAACCATTACTCTCAGTGCACCTGGGCTCAACTTGTTGTCTTTTCGATGGCACAATTCCATGAATTTGAATTTACTCTGTGTGTGTGACTTTGCCTCCTTCATCTTCCTGAATGCCATGCCTCTTGCCAGTGGAATTTTTATAGGTTCTCTCCCTTCGTTGAGCTCCCCTGCAACCTGCATTACTTCCAGCTACACCTCCATTACTTGTGCTTCCTCCCTTCACCTGCATTCCCCCTTAGTGCCACCGAAATGCCAAGGCAAAGGGGAAAATCAAGGCAGGACTCAGACTAGTAGCCAAGCTGGCTGCAAGTGGCTCTTAGACTACTGCCTGCACCATCCCCTAACTCATCACCTGCTTCATATTCCTCACACTTCTCTCCATCAAAGTCACGACAAGTCCATAGTGACCTCCCAGTCCTCTACTCAAACTCTTATACTTGGCTAGAATGGCTTGCCCTCTCTGAAAATTCACCGAGTTTCCACCTAGGTCCCTCTTTTGACTTGGAATCATAGTCGTTATCACCTCCTGCAGTCCCACCAAATTCACCGACAAGCACACCTATCCAGTAATAGAACTCTTCCAATCGAACTCACCTGGGAGGGACACCAAATATCCTGGGGCCACAACCAGGGCCTCACTCCTTTTTCGACTCAGTACCAGACTCACAATTGTAGGAAAACATCGTTATCCTACAAGGTTTGGTCTTTGAGCTATGACAAGGCCTGAATGACCTCCAGTTTCGACTAGAAATCATGGATGGAAAGGCCTCAACATTCCCAGAAATGCTCTCCACTCTGCAGGGGGTTTACCACTCTACACCAAAAGTAGTCGAAGTCGCAGTGGAAGGAAAGAGAGGTGACTTAGGGGATGGAGGAGAAGATGCTACAGGGGTTGGCGACGAAGACTATTCGGTTCTTTCCATGCACATGGTGATGGATGAGGGAGGTACACCTATTGAAGAAGAAGTGTCTGGCAATGACATTGACTCAGAAATGGCCATGCATGAGGCCATGGAAGAGAGTGGTACATTGGCCGAAGCCGAAAGGGAGGGGGGAGACATGGGAACTTCCATGCACGAGCACATGGAGTGGGGGGGACAATCGTCAAAGAGGAAGTTGTGGACCTGACGAAATTCGCTAACTCCTAGTTTGCGTGGTCATGCTTTAGGCCAACCACATGACCGACACAGGTGTTCCAAATTAATAAATTAAATTTGGTTTTCCTTCTTGTTTTTTTCCTTGTTTGATGCTCTTGTTTGTCTGAGATAAACTGGGTCATCTGGAAAGTCCACTTTTAAAATAATTTGACAAAGTATTCTTCGGGAAGGAACTCACGACTTGTTTTTCTTCATCCTTGAACTTGGAATAGTTTTTGGATGAAGTTAGTCGGTTTTCCTTCTCATCGGATCCTTAGTAAGCTTGGGTCCCAGTCCTTTTCATTAGACCTTTATTTAAGTAGAAATGCATGATCCTTATAGTCCTATTGACTTCTCAGGAATTGTTGGTTACCCTCATGATATATCTAAAGATGTTATTGACAACAGTGATGACTATCATGATTATGATGACGCTAGTGATCACATCAGGGCCTTCATGCAATGTATTGATGAATGGTGTGATCCACCTATTTATGTGGATGTTTTAATACAATTGTTTTTCATGGCTCTTGGTGGGGAGTCTTATTATTGGTTTCATGATTCACCTGATAAGAGATTCAAGACCATACAGGATTTGTTTCATGCCCTCTTGGAAATGTTTGGGCATGATCGGGATGAATTTTACGATGAATTGGTTGATTATTTTATGGAAAAATGGAGGAAGAATCTTCTAAATATTAAAATAACTAATTCAGACACACAGAATGATTTTCCACCAGATATCATTGAATAACTTAATGAAGTAATTTAGAACATACATTTTCCCCAAGAAGAACGATGTGAAGCCATGAATGAAGAATCTGTGGTAATGGAAGATCAATTGGAGATAATGGAAGTTGACTCTACAGAAACCTATATTGAATATCCGGACCCCCACGAACTTGAGCTTCACAATGAAAAAGATAGGGGAGTTCATGGGGAAATTGTAGATGGATCCATGTTTGAGTTGATCATTAATTTTGAGGAGATAAAGGAATTTGAGTTTGAAAATGTTGAATATCTAGATGATTGAAGTCCCCACCCTCCTCCCGATGAATCAATCTTTTTGAAGGATAACTTTGAAAATATTGAGGAAAACAATATGATGGTTCCTATGGTATGTTCTTTTTCAACCTCTCAACCAGAAGATGAGTTAATGTAGAATTATGTGGAAATGGAAGGCAACTTCATTTTAACGATGTCATTTAATTATGAGTATTGGTTGGCCTCCCACCTTGACAGTCATGAGCAACAAAATTTTCAGAGTTTACACGGCTTGCCATATTCGAGTGTTTGGTTGAAGGAAGGAAGGAGCATGAAGTCTGGCTGGTTCTTTCGCACAAAAAGTTCCAAGTTGATAAAAATTGGGAAGGGATATTCTATGAGTCATCCTGGATAAGGATGTTTTAGACACTTGTGGCATCATTTCATCCATTTCATGGGTGGTTGTAACATATCTCTAACCCTTCTTTGTATTTTAATTTTGTATTATTTCAATTTATTATGTCAATATGTACTTAGAAATTTTTTTTTCTGTACTATAGATTTCATTTGTTGTAAAATATGTATGTTGTACTTTAGTGATTTCATTTTGTAAATGTTTTATATAACATTCATTTATTTAATCATGTATATATGTATTCTTATGTTGGTTATTGGTGAGCACTTTGTTGTAGGTGCTGGATTCTCATATGGTCTTCGTCTTGAGTGAGAAGATCGAACACACGTCCCCATGTGCAGCCAGATGTTGACTGCCTCCCCAACACAGGTTGTCAACTCCATGTTCCATGAAGATATGCATCATCATATGCTCATTTTTCGAAGAAATTTTGGTTCTACAAGGCATGTTTGGCCCCAACACTTCTTTTTGTAATTGGAATTTCTGCACCATTGCATGGGTTAATAATGACCATTGCATGAGTCATGTCTAGTTCAGTTACCTTGGTATCAGTTCACTGGGATATTTCCTTTCACCAAGGGTTTTTCATCCTCAGGTTATCAATTGGGCTTTTCAGCCTTATTGATTTCCCTTGAGTTTTTCCCTCACACTTGAAATAATTGCTCCAAAGTGGTGAACGACATTCTAGTGGGTTTATCTTTTGGTAAATATTGTAGGGAATAATTGTAAATTACCATGAAAGACATATTATAAAGTTTCACTGAATTTCATCGAGTCTAGTATAGTTTTTTTTAATTAATTATTTTTTAATTAAATTTCCCTATGTTTGGAGGTTTAATTATTTTTGAGCAAAATTTTTAAAAACTAGGTCCTTGGATTTTTGATAGGGATATTTATGCTCAAAATAAATGGAATAGCACCTCCTACACCCTTGGACCAAGTTTCATCTTAGTCAGACAACTTTTTCTATGGCTTTGTCCACCCAGAGTGTGAGTCAGTGAATAACAACATTTTTTATTACTAAAGTCCAAACATAGCAAAAATGTAATTTTTAAAAATGAGTTAAAAGGATGATGTAAATATGGATAAAGCTGAGAGATATTTTTCCTAACCTTTCCTAACCTTTCCTAACCTTTCCTAACCTTTTCCAACCCTCACATCACCCCCCCACTTAGACATAAAGAAAAAACGTCACTTTTCCTAGAGTGGTGTACCTTCCTTCTAGAAAGTCTCCAAAAAGTAAAAAATATCAATGGGAGACTTATGCTATCCCTTGGCATGCTTTTCCTAGCCTCCCACTACCCTTTTTTCTTAATCCCAACACCTCACAAATCTTTTTTTTCCGTCCATTCCTTTCCTCTCCCCCAAGTGGTGTACCCTCCAAGGAGAGTTACCCCCCCTCTTGTGGATCTCCAAGAAAAATTCATTTTTATTGTTTGGGGCCTCTTCTTCTCCCTTCACACAAATCTCATAGACCTCCCACTACTCTTTTCTTGATCCCAACATTTCCCACACCAACCTACACCCTATATCTATGATCTAAACCTTAGCTAGTGTTCCCTAGCCTTGAGATCTCATCTTCTACTTGATGGTGGACACTTGGAATTAATCCAAGAGAGGTAGGCTTTTCTCTCCAAGTATAAATAGATCCGTTTCCTCACTCCAAACTCACCATATTTTGAGCTATTGTTATGCTACTTGATTTCTCACTCTCTCTCTCTCTTTCATTGTTCCATCATTTCCATTCTTTGGTTCTTAGGGTTTTGGAGCAAGTATTTCTCCAAGATCCACTTTCTTGAGTAATAATAAAGAAGAAACTTTGGAGGATTTTGGGTAGAGATACAAGTGTTTTGGTTCTTACAACACATGAGGTAACATTGTTTTGGTTTAATCTGATGGATGCATAGGTAGATCTTAGGTAAAGTATTTTATTTGAGTAGATCTTGCAAAGAGTAATCTTGTAGATCAATACATGTTGGTTAGCTAGATAAGGTGAAAGTATTTCATCTTGTTAGATTAACCATGCATATTATCTATTGTATGCATGCCATTGTGTTAGATCTTGCAGATTGAATTCAATGGTTTCATTTGGAATGCCTTCAGAAAAAGTCTTTCATTGAGACTCACATAAACTCCATTCCTTTCTCACTCTTTCTCTTCTTCTATATTACTGTTCATTTCCATAAATGTTTCAGGTAGCTTAACTTAGCAAGATAGGTCTTTTTATCAAATATTATAATTGTTTCTTAATAAAAAAATTTGCCCTAAAAAGGAAAAAAAAATTCTTCACTCTTTTGGTTGTTTGTAGCATTTCCAACAAGGATACATTGCTAGTTTTTGCAGGTTTTAGATCTGGTTGAGAGGGGTTTTGGCTACCCAAAGGCATTCAGACAACACTCAAAGACCACCCAAAGGGATTGGTAGCTATTTCTCAACCTCCTTCTTCGATTTTTAGGCATTTTGGTTCATTTCTTCTCCTTCTTTCTTGCATTTAGTCGCTCATAGTTGTGGGAGGAGTGGTACAGGATCCTCCCACGTGTGAGCCTTGGGGTTGCTGGGGCCTAGCGTAGATCTATCTTTTTGAATTTTTCTTTCCCTTTTTAGCCTAGCAAGTGGGGTTTGGGGTTTGCTTGGTTTGCTTGTTTGTTTGCTTGCTTCTTGTCTTTCTCCTTGTTTCATTCTCTTTCTTTCTTGCCTCTCTCGTTTTCTCAATATTTCCTAAAGATTAAGAAAGCTAATTAATTGTCTACCTATTGGGAGAGGAATACCCCAAAGGTAATATTAGGGTTTTAACATGTGATTGTGATCTAAGTGCTTAATGTTCTAAAATATTCTAGATCTAGATATCATATATGGTTAAGCCTTAGCTTAAGCCTATTGGGCATAATAACTTAATTATATCTACTTGCATGCTTAAATCTCTTCAAATTTTAAATCTTTTTCTTAGATGCTTAGATCTATAACTCTAAATGCTTCAACAAGTGAATGGTGTTTTCCTTTATTTCTATGATCTATTTAGGCCATTTGCCATATGCTTGAAGTAATCTCATTGATAAGTTGGAAGTGTAGGAAAACACTTAAATATTTTTCTTTCTCACACTTAATGATCATATGTAAATGCTCTTAATGATAAGATAAGTGTGATTGTCCTTCATTTCTTGGTTGAAAAGTTGTTCTTGCCCTTATAATTTCTTCCATTACATTGCTAGCTATCTATTTGTGTATCTAGTGATTTTCTCCCACATAGCATATATGTGTTAATGCCCTTTCATTTGTAATCTTAAGCAACACATTTTAGGCTGAAGTGAGTTTCGGCCAAGTCACTAAATCACATCTTAAAAGTGTCATAAAATCCTTAAAACACTCTAAAACACTCCTAAAAGTCTACCTAGTTCATATCTTAACTTAGTAGACTCTTTAGGGTACCTTAGACCACCATCTTCACCATCTAAAATGGGGATTGATGGGCGACGAAAGGTGATTAGGCTGGGGACGGTGTCGTGGTGCAGAGCGTCCTTTATGTGAGAACTCAATCTTTCGGGCTGACCTGCAAAGCTAGGGTAGGCCTTGTTGCCATACTTCTTGAGCATCCAATAGTCATTTGGAAATAGGAGGACGATGCTTTGGTAAAATATTAATAAAAGTAACTAAAACTTAATAATCTTAAAAAACCTTAATAATCCAACCTCACGTTTAACCTAATAAATACTTTGAGGGTTTAATAACTAAGAGTGGGTATCATTCATCTTCATAATACTTGTTCTTAAAACTCATAACTCTTATTTGTTGATCTATTGATGATGTGTTGATGATGATCTCATAAATGTAATATGATGCTTTGATCTTCTTGTAACCTGCACACAAATCATTGAATTGGTTATCTTGTTTGATGTATTTTAGCATTCTTTACATGTAAATCTTGTACATAATTTTTGATTCAACTATTCTTTTTTACGACTTGTAAACATACTTGTAACTAATCACCCTAACATCTAGTTGACCCCTTGCCCAATATTAGGCACTAGTCTTAGTTTCCCTAGGAAAAGGTCTTGCTTAACATACTAATCCTTGCATCTTGCATTGTTGCTTGTGCATATTAGGATTAGAATCCCCCCAAGCCTTAACAAATTAAAACTAACTCCTAGAACTTAACTCTAAAACTAATCTAGAAAATAGGGACTTACCCCCTTGGCTTCCCTAGGAGTGAGCCTAGATGGAAGAGGTTCAGGTCAAAGTGAAAGTGTGGGTTGTGAACCTAGGCATTGTGCCTCCAAGGACACACTAAGTGAGCCGGACTTAGCTCACATTTAAAATTTTTTGTAAGGACAGAAACATCTTTGGCATCGCTGCTGGGGATAAGTCATTTATCCATGGTCAAAACGACTTAATGTTTTTATTAAAACTAATAATTCTTCGAACTTGCATCGGTTGTTTTTGTTTTCTTATTTTCCAAGTGGCGAATCCATTGAATTTTTTTATCAAGTATACTGTAAGGACGAATCCTTGTGGGATTCTTGAAATTCTTGGAGGAGAAGCACTCACTTATATCCAATCCTTGTTCCAAATTAATAATTTAACTTTGGTTTTCCTTATTGTTTTTTTCTTTGTTCAATGCTCTTGTTTGCCTGAGATAAATTGGGTCATCTGGCGAATACACTTTTAAAATAATTTGACAAATTATTCTTCAAGAAGGAACTCACGACTTGTTTTTCTTTATCCTTGAACTTGAAAATGTTTTTGGATGAAGTTTGTGAGTTTCCCTTCTTGTTGGATCCTTAGTAAGCTTGGGTCCCAGTCCTTTTCTTTAGACATTTATTTAAGTAGAAATGGATGATCCTTATAGTCCTATTGACTCCTCATGAATTGTTGGTTACCCTCATGATATATCTAAAGATGTTATTGACAACATTACTAACTATGATGATTATGATGATGCTAGTGATCACATCATGGCCTTCACGCAATGTATTGATGAATGGTGTGATCCAGCTATTTATGAGGATGTTCTAATACAATTGTTTGTCATGACTCTTGGTGGGGAGTCTTATTATTGGTTTCATGATTCACCTAATAAGATATTCAAGACCATATGGGATTTGTTGCATGCCTTCTTGGAAATGTTTGGGCATGATCGAGATGAAGTTTATGATGAATTGGTTGATGATTTTATGGGAAAATGGAGGAGGAAGAATATTCTAAATATTAAAACAACTAATTCAAACACAGAGGTTGATTCTCCACCAGATCGCATTGAAGAACTTAATGAAGTAGTTCAGAACATATAGTTTCCCTAAGAAGAATGATGTGAAACCATGAATGCAGAATCTGTGGTCATGGAAGATCAATTGGAGATAATGGAAGTTGAATCTATAGAAACCTATATTGAATATCTGGACCCCCATGAACTTGAGCTTGACAATGAAAAAGATAGAGGAGTTCATGGGGAAATTCTGGAAGGATCCATGGTTGAGCCGATCATTCATTTTGAGGAGATAAAGGAATTTGAGTTTGAAAATGTTGAATAACTAGATGATTCAAGTCCCCACCCTCCTCCTGATGAACCAATCTTTTTGAAGGATAACTTTGAAAATATTGAGGAAAACAGTATGATGGTTCCTGTGGTATGTTCTTTTTCAACCTCTCAACTAGAAGATGAGTTAATGCAGAATTATGTGGAAATGGAAGGCAACTTCATTTTAACGATGTCATTTCATTATGAGTATTGGTTGGCCTCCCACCTTGACAGTCATGAGCAACAAAATATTCCGAGTTTACACGGCTTGTCATATTCCAGTGTTTGGTTGCAGGAAGGAAGGCACATGAAGTTTGGTTGGTTCTTCCACACATAAAGTTCCAAGTTGTTAAAACTTGGGAAGGGATATTCTATGATTCATCCTAGACAAGGATGTTTTAGACACTTGTGGCATCATTTCATCCATTGCATGGGTGGTTGTAATGTATCTCTAACCCTTCTTTGTATTATTTCAATTTATTAATGTAATATGTACTTAGAAACTTTTTATCTTGTACTATAGATTTCATTTGTTGTAAAATATGTATG
>SNQJ01S0025583.1:0-20155 GCA_010110895.2 Picea sitchensis
AGGATAACATTCAAATAAAGACTAGACGCTTGCCTGCACATACTGTGTATCAGCTCGAAGTTTACCAACCCTGGTTTGACAATTTAGTGATTCAGGACACTTAAAAGCTTCAATTTAGCAGCCTGACACACTGAGGTTCTGGTAGAAATTATCCCTCCGGTTCCACCTGGATCACAGACGAGTCAATTATATGATTAACATATTGTACATATTTTTTCAATAATGAAACATGAAAAACATTATGTGCTTTTACTGTGGGAGGAAGTGCTAGCCTATAGGCTACAGGTCCCACTCTATCTAGAACCTCAAAGGGTCCACAATACTGAGGTGTCAACTTGGCACAAGCTCCCATTTTCAGGGTCTAACTCTGAGATATACATGGTCTCCCGTTTTGAACTCTCTTGGAGTTCTCTTTTGGTCGGCATAACTTTTCTGTCGGTCCCGGGCGACCTTCAGGTTTTGTTTTATCTGATTCACTTGTTGTTCCATTTCTTTCAACATGTCGGGTCCAAAAGAAATCATGTTTACAGGATTACTCCAACTGACAGGAGTGTTGCACGGTCTACCATAGAGGACTTCAAACAGACTCATATTTGAGGATGTTTGGTAGCCGTTGTTGTAGGCGAATTCTACCAATGGCAGGTAGTCTTCCCACTTCTTGGGTTGATGCATTACATGAATTCTTAGCATGTCTTCAAGTATTTGGTTCACTCTTTCTGTATGTCCTTCAGATTGATGGTGATAGGTGGTGCTAAACAAAAAATTGGTTTCTAATCTAGTCATCAATGATTTCCAAAAATTAGAAGTAAATTTCGTGTCTCTGTCGAACACGATCTCCTTCGGCATACCATGCAGTTTGAATATCTCCTTCATGAATACCTGGGCGATATCGATTGCTTTGCAAGTGGACTTGACAGGGATAAAATGGGCAGACTTGCTCAATTTATCCACCACTACCATGATGGCATCGTTCTATTTGGTCGATGTTGGTAATCTAGTGATGAAATCCATGGATATGGTTTCCCATTTCCATTTTGGGATAGGTAGAGGTTGTAATAATCCTGCTAGGTGTCGGTGTTCTGCTTTAACCTATTGGCACTCTATGCATTTGGCCAAGTACTCGGCTGTGTCTTTCTTCATTCCAGACCAATAGAATTGTCTCCTAGTGGCCATGATCATCTTCTGGTATCCTGGATGACCAGAATAGGGTATTTTATGTAGTTCATCTAGTATCAACCTCTTCAAGTCGTCACAGTTTGGAATATAAAATCTGCTTCTAAAAGTGAGCAGACCTCCTTCGGTCATCTGGTAACCTTCATATTTTACTCCAGCGGTTTATTGTTGTAGGTACATGGTCACATTCTGGACGAAGGGATTTGTTTCTTGTCCATTTTTTATTCTTTCCTTGACATCTGTCTCCGAGGTGCTCACCGCTACCAGGTGAATTGTTTTCATACTTCTGCTAAGGGCATCGTCCACCCTGTTTTCCTTTCCTTTAATGTTTTTGATTTCGAAATCAAATTCGCTAAGGAGGGCCATCCACCTAGCTTGTCTGGCATTGAGCTTTGGTTGATCAAACAGGTATCGCAATCCGTAGTGATCTATCATAAGTACAAACTTTCTTCCCAGGAGGTAATGCCTCCACATTTTCAAGGCATGCACTATGGTAGCCAGTTCTAGATCATGGGTCAGATAGTTGACTTCATGCTCGTTCAATTTTCGGGATTCATAGCAGATCACACTTCCTTCCTACATGAGGAATCCTCTGAGCCCTTCTTTACAGGCATCTGTGCACACGAGGAAGTCAGCTTCTGGATCAGCGATCTTCAGCATGGGCACATGGGTCAGTAGATGTTTCAGGGTTTCAAATCTTTCTTCACATTTCTGTGTCCACAGGAATTTTGTCCCCTTCTTCTGGAGGGAAGTGATTGGACAACCAATCTTGGAGAATCCTTTTATAAATCTTCTATAGTATCCTGCTAATCCCATAAAGGATCTGATGTCCGAAACATCCTTTGGGGTAGGCCATTCCGTGATAGACCTGATTTTTTTAGGGTCTACCGCTACTCCTTCTTCGGAGAGAACATGGCCTAAGTAATGTATTTTCTTATGGAAGAATTCACATTTGTTGAATTTTGCATAGAGATGATGTTCTCTTAGCACTTGCAGCACAAGTCTAAGATGCTCTTCATGCTCTTTTCTGTTCTTGGAGTAAATTAATATATCGTCAATAAAAACAAGTACAAATTCATCCAGGAATTTGCTGAGTACATTGTTCATCAAGAACATAAAAGTGGCAGGGGTATTGATCAACCCAAATGGCACCACCACAAACTCATAATGACCATACCTCGTTCGGAAGGCAGTTTTATGGATATCTTCACCCTTGATTAGGACTTGATGGTATCCCGACCTCAAATCAATCTTTGAGAAAATAGACGCACCCCCCAATTGATTGAACAAGTCATTGATCCTGGGCAAGGGGTACTTGTTCTTTATGGTTACCTTATTGAGTTGTCTGTAATCTATACACAGTCTAAGGGTACCGTCCTTCTTTTTCACGAACAGGACTGGTGCTCCCCATGGAGACACGCTGGGCCGAATATATCCCTTATCCATCATTTCTTTTAATTGTAACTTGAGTTCAACTAACTCGGGTGTGCTCATCCGGTAGGGTGTCCTAGACACCGGCACCGCTCCCGGTGCAAGTTCTATCAAGAAGTCTATGTCCCTTTTCAGAGGTAGACCTGGTACCTCTTCCGGAAATACATCTATGTATTCTCTCAGGATAGAGTGATCGTCAGGGATTGGTTTGTCATCTTCGATTGTTTTCAACACCTGTATTGCATATAGGGGACATCCCTTTCAGCAATACTTCCTCATTTGTAGAGCTGATATTTGTCTCACCGAGACAAGTTTTCGGATCCCTTGAAGGGTTATCTTTTTCCCTTATTTACTTACACAATCTAAGGTTTTATGGTAACAGTCCAATCTGGCTTTATGGGCAGCTAGCTAGTCCATACTAATCAACAGATCATACGATCCCAGGGGTAATAAGTTAAGGGTTGTTTGGGTGGGAAATCTACCCAACATTAATTGGCAGGCTAGTATAACCTCTGCTACCCTTCTTCTGGTGCCAGTGGCTAACTGTACCAACCATGGCTTGGTATATTTTTATGGTTGTAGTTTACACTTATCAACAACTTTAGGGGCTATATAACTCAAATTTGAACCAGGGTCAATTAAAACAGACACTAGATGGTTGGAAATCATACCTTCTATTTCCACTACTGAAGCTTGGTGGTCAACTTGGTTATTATCCAAAGCTGCATAAATTTGTGGCACACTCCTGACCACATCATTGACGGTGGTAGTTTCCTGAACATTATAAATCCTTCGACTATTCTATTGTCGGTGTGGACAGTCTCTCAATAGATGTTCCTCCTCGCAACCCCAACATTTTAAAGGTTCTCTCTTTGGGTTATCTGTCTTCACTGATATGGGTCCAGAAGTTTTATTTCCGCTGAAGGAGGGAAAATTATGCTGGTGCATACTCCGGGCTGGGAAGCTCATTCTTGGGTTCTTCTTGTAGTTCTTAAATCCTGGGGATTTAATTCCCCTTTTCTGAAATCTTGAACTATTCTTCTATTTCCATCCTTCGCAAGGTTCCGCTCGATGCCGAAACTGTTCATGACAATAGGTTGCCTTTCGAATAGTGCCTTCTAGAGTCTTTGGCTCATCAAATTCAATTCTATTCCGATAGTCCTTAGAAATTCCACTAATGAAGCATTGCACCTTTTCCTTTTCCGCCTTGATATAGGGTACATACCTCAACAAATCGAGGAACTTTTTGACATATTCTTCTATAGTGAGTTGTCCCAGTTTGAGTTCATAAAACTCTTTAGTCTTTTCGTCCAAATATTTTTCCGATAGATACTTCTTTCGGAAGTATTTATCAAACCGTTCCCAAGACAGGTCCTCTTCACGAACCCCTTTCATATTCTTAAGGTATTCCCACCAAATGGAAGCCTTTCCATTCAAGTTGAAGGTGGCCACTCGGGCCTTCATATTTTCTGAAAAGTCATGGACTCTGAAATACTTCTTTAGTCCAAGTAGCCAGGCCTCTGCTTCCTCTCCCTTCTTTATTTCACCATCGAAGGAGGGTGGTTTGGCCTTTTTGAATTCTTTGAATTTTTGACCTTTGGAATACTTTTGCTTCTTTTGTTTTCTTCGGGGATAGGAACTGGTTCTGCTGCTAGAAGAGACCTCTGAATCGCCAGCTTCCTTCTCAGAGGAATCACTCGACATTGGTCCTTTACCTCTGGGGTGGACCTTTTTCGAGGTGCTCCTCTCATTGTGGCCACTGATATGACCATGTTTCTGAGTTTCAGGTTCATGTTGCATTTGTCTTTGTAGATCGGATAAACTCTGCAGTAAAACTGCGTTGATTTCTGTTTTCTTTTCTTGTTCTTTCATCATCCTTTCATTGTCAGCCTTACAACTTTGTAATTCAACCATGAGGCTCCTCAAAGTCTCGGTTGGATCTGGAGGGGTCCCTACTGCCCTCCTTTCGTCAGAATCTTTGTCTCTATTGTGGGAGCCTTCTCCCACTTCTTGGTGAGTCACCATACTATGCGTTGATAATTTCCCGTGGTTGATCTTCCGCTTGTGTGCAAAAGGAAAAAATTTGGTTGTTAGTCAATATTTATATTTATTTATAACCGGTACATAATTCATATTTTCACATGTACACACACACAATAGGGGTTTTTCATTCTTAACTTCGTATTTTGATTAGGAAGGTTAAGACAGGGGGTTACTCTTTTTAAGAGTGTTCCGAACGGAGCTTCTGCGCAACTCGTTCATGAGCCCAAGTAGGCCAAGTGTTGTAACCATGCTCTGATACCAATTTGTAACACACCCACTATGGAATAGTAAAATTTTCAATTTTCCTCAAGGGACGGAATCCCCGAAGCCCTACGGGGGCCTAGCGCAGGCTAGTTCTTCCCTGTTCACCTCCCTGTGATCGTGGGTTAAGACCACAGGCCAAACAAACCAAGTGCCTTTTCATGTTTCGCGACTCAGCGATACAAGTAAGTCCAATCTTAAAGGTAGAATGGCGAGGGGGCTCTAGAATGAAACCTTGGACGTAGATCTAGGCGTGCAGATTCTAGTCGTCCAGATCTACCCGCCGCTTAATGAAAAAGCACTAGCTCCCTTTCTTTAGTCCCTATCTCGATAGAACCACATACGCACCTAAATGCAAGCACCTTTCACAACTCATGACCTCGCGAGTCATGAGTCGAAGACCCTCGAATTTTCTTCACCAATCGTCGATACCCGAGATTCTGATATGGTATGGCCCCTCCTTATTAGCGCTCTCCATGCGTGACCACCGACTAGGGATAACTACTAGCCTTGCTCACAACTTGCAAGTTTCTGAGTTGAAAGGTTGAACCTCTAGGCCCTTATTTTACAAAACCCTGAGACACGAAAGTCAGAGAAGGTTTGACTCCTTCCGGGCTTCTCAGAACTTGCAACTTCGCGACTTGATTTTTTGGGCCTTTGTGCTCCTTTCTTACAAGAAACCGAAGTACGAGAAGTCAACAGGATGTTGACTCCCGTTTCAAATGACATGTGTCCACCACCTATCACCATTTCTCCCTCTCTCTAGGCATCTTATCGTCACACCACCTGTCAACCGCGTGGGTCCCACCAAGCGGACATGCCACGTGTTGCACAAGCTCTCACAAATCGCAAGCTCGTGACTTCTACAGTCGAAATTGATTCCCCTCAACCTCCGAGACCTCAATATGCGATATGGCAAGGAGGTCCTGACTCAATGGTTGCTCCTACTTCTCACTATTCGGGACTTCACGACTCCAAGGGTTTGGTCTTCCACCTCCAAACTCACTAATCCCCGATACGTGATGTATCGATACATCAGATCCCACGGCTGTCCTTCCTCTTTGATCAACAGCCCAGATTACATTGTGATCTCGTGACTCAGGACTTCATGACTCCAAGAGCCTGGTCTTCCACCTCCAAACTCACGAATCCCCGATACGCGATGTATCGGGACGTCAGATCCCACGGGTGTCCTTCCTCTTTGATCAACGGCCCAAATTACATCGCGATCTCGCGACTCGGGACTTCGTGACTCCAAGAGCCTGGTCTTCCACCTCCAAACTCATGAATCCCCGATACGCAATGTATCGGGACATCAGATCCCATGGCTGTCATTCCTCTTTGATCAATGGCCCAGATTACATCGTGATCTCGCGACTCGGGACTTCGTGACTCCAAGAGCCTGGTCTTCCACCTCCAAACTCACGAATCCCCAATACATGATGTATCGTGACGTCATATCCCATGGTTGTCCTTCCTCTTTGATCAATGGCCCAGATTACATCGCGATCTCGTGACTCAGGACTTCATGACTCCAAGAGCCTGGTCTTCCACCTCCAAACTCACGAACCCCTGATACACGATGTATCGGGACGTCATATCCCATAGCTGTCCTTCCTCTTTGATCAATGGCCCAGATTACATCGCGATCTCGCAACTCGGGACTTTGTGACTCCAAGAGCCTGGTCTTCCACCTCCAAACTCACGAATCCCCGATACATGATCTATGGAGACGTCAGATCCCACGGTTGTCCTTCCTCTTTGATCAATGACCCAGATCACATTGCGATCTTGCGACTCGGGACTTCGTGACTCCAAGAGCCTGGTCTTCCACCTCCAAACTCACGAATCCCTGATACGCAAAATGGTCAGATCTCTGCCACCTGTCCTCCAACATGGATGGTCCCGATATCTTCGAGACTTTCAGGACGTAGTCGAGTTCACTCTCCCACCTAAGTAAAGGTTAATATTGACGACTTATAGAGTTTCAATGGGTCCCTAGGATCTATGGTTCAGGATCCCATCGCTATTTGCGAAGGCTGAAAGGGTGAGGTATTAATGCCTACGCTCCTTCTCTAGATCTGTCAGTGTTGACAGGCTTGGGGTATTCTTAAAAGGATTTTGACCGTTCATTTACCAAGCGATAGGGTATTTTCTTTCTATATTTGAACTCTCTATCCCTTCTAAGCTTGAATCACGAAGTTCAAACTCTCTGAGATTCAAGCTCCCATGACCCTGAGACCTTAGAAAGCTACTCTTTCTTGCATAAGGGTTCCAGACCCGGATTGCATGAACCCTCAGACGGTTCTCGATCAATTATCCCTAATCTTAATCGAGTCTCTAGTAAGGTTTAGTAGAGTTACAAGGTTTATGGGGTAATTCTCATAAAAGAGTACTCTCAAGGGTCCTTCCCAGAATATTACAAGAAACTAAGCAAATAAGACGATTCTCGGTGGAGCGAACTCATGTCCCAGACTTAATCATTTGTGCAGAAAACAACTATGGAATGTAAGCATACACAGGCATCCATTCTATCAAATCAAACGTTAGGTAAACACTTCTATTCAGACCTATTTACAAGCACAGAAAACTGAACATGCGATTATGGAATTAATTTCAAATAACACTTATCAAAAATAATGCTAGAGGNTCAGAACTATTTACAAGCACATAAAACTAAACATGTGATTATGGCATTAACTTCAAATAACACTTATCAGAAATAACACCAGAGGTGATGGAACGATTGAGAGAGGTGCTCATTTCCACCCAACCGTAGGCTTAGTGACTCCCAACGGATTTACCACTAGCCACCCCCGAGCTGAGACCACGATGTTGCGAGACTGTGTCTCAGTTTTCCAGTGACAGAGAATGAGGGTTAATCTCCCCCTTCTCTACTATCACTCACTCTGCATATCTCCAGAGTTCTTTCTCCTTCCCTCGCGTCTTCCCCCTCTGTGCTTCTTCCTCACACATTTCCCTCTTGCGAGGTTGCGTGTGGCGCGATTTCCCTCGTGGTGGTCAGGCCCGAGGCTCCTATGGATGGGCAGTTCACTTCCTCCATCCCTCATTAATTCCTGAGGAGCCATCTACCTACCAACCTGCGAGCAATTTATTTCGGGCCAGTGAACTACTCTTGGTTCTCCAGGCCAGTGAAGTCCAAATACGGTATTGGTTTCAGTGGAAGTTAACGCCACCTTTCCAGGTGCCTTCCACCACCTTTCTTCAGCCATCGTGGTCTCTTTTTCAGCATATCCCCTCTCAGCAGTCCTGCAATATATATTCATAATATTATTCACATTCATCGATCTTTTTCACAAGGTCCATTTACATCACACATTCACATTTTTGAGTTTGCCACAGTTCTTGGCCAGTATAGTTATTTTTACAAACTGGGGGAAATAGGGTGTTACACAAGCTCACCAAATCATCAGTAGCATTTGTTATTCCCACACTTCCAAGCTCATTCTGACATTGGAAAAATTTTGTGAGATATTTTGGAATGGAGTCGCCCTTCTCCATCTTGATATTCCTGAGTTTATCTTTGAGTGCCAATTTCCTATGGTCACTGCTATTTTGAAACAGATCCGTCAAAACCTTCCACATTGCATGTGGTGTGTCTTTCCCATGGAGACTTGAGACAATGTGCTCTCGTTCTCCCTCCAATAGAATCCTCCTCTCCTTTGCCACTTTCTTTTGCCATGCATCAAGATTTGCAGTGTCTGTCGCATCCGGCTTAGGAACATCTTTGTCAATGCATTCCTTCAAGCCATTGTCTTCGAGTACTGGCTCCATCCTGTCCTTCCAAGCAATGTAGTTTGAGCTTCCCTTGAGTGCATACTCCAACCTCAAGCCATCAAAATCCATTTCGATCTTGAATCAACTGTCACACCAAGAAAGTCCTTCTGAAAATTCAAATTTCATCCAACCACAAACTCAATTGCTGCAATCCTTCCTGCCCTGGGAGGTTCGCACCTGACCAATTACTAGCCTAAGGGAGGTTCGCACCTCACCTGTGTATAGCCTGCGAACTGTTTAAGGGAGTTCGCACTGTAATGCACTGTGGGGTGAGGGAGGTTCACACCTCTCCTTTGAGCAACCTGCAAAAATACTAAGAGAGGTTCGCACCTCTCCTTTGAGTAGGGTGCGAGAATTTATGCTCTCAGAAATATGCGTAGTTTTCAGTACTAAGGTTCGCACCCTGCCAGAGATAGGACCTGCGAAAATACTATTATTTTCACACCTCACTTACATGGCTTTGTGGCTCTGATACCATGTAGAAATTTCAATACAATTAATGTATTTCCTGCCATTATCTTGATCTAACAATTATATGCCATTGTTAAATACATAATATCTTCTACTAATATTATTGCGGAAATTAAACCACGATCACAAAGTGAAATATCAAGAACACATAACACAGAAGTTTTTAGATTTATGCTTTTCCTGTAAAACTTCTATGTTATGTGTTCTTGATATTTCACTTTGTGATCGTGGTTTAATTTCCACAAGAATATTAGTAGAAGCGATTATGTATTTAACAATGGCATATAATTGTTAGATCAGGATAATCGCAGGAAATACATTAATTGTATTGAAATTTCTACATCCTTGAGTCCACATCCCTTAGTCCTTTAAGTCTAAACTCTCCTTATGTTCATCCCCCAAGCTCTCCCTATCATGTGAAGGAGGAACCCAATTAATCCTAGAACTTGTAAGCTTTCCTTGTCGAGAATTGAAGTGGTGAAGGCCTAGGTGAAGGGACTTAGTTTCTCAGTTTCAACAAGTTGTTGATACAGGAAGTTGTCACCTATGTACTCCTGTTGATTATATTAATAGAAATACTCTTTTCTCGTTCAATTATATGTTGCAAATGTTTATATTATTTTCCATGGGTAAATTTTCTATACATGTTAATGGATTATGCTAGTTTATATGCTAACATTTCATATATTTTCCATATTTTTGTGTATCTTGGATGTTGAGGACAAGTTGTAGGTATTAGGAATTATATCGTGAGCTCAACGGTGGTCTCCTACAAACGTTCGGAAGAGGTAGGATTTTAGCCTTTATTTTGTTGGAATTTCTATTTATCTAGCATACTTGAGATTTGAGTTGATTTCTAGGTGTCATTTCATCTGTTGTGGTCCTACCACAAGCCATAGAGATTTATTCCTCGTAATAGAATTGTTGACTCCACTAGGGATTTCTCCTTTTGGGGGTTAGTTGGTGATTTTTCTCTTTAATTTGTCTCTGTTTTCCTCAGTTTCTTTGTTTCTTGTCTCTTAACAGCCTCTACATTGCTTTATATTTGAGTTGCTTGGTCTAGTCCTTACCAAGTCTGTGTATTTCTTGGAATACCTGGGTTTTCCCTTGAAATTCACGTACATACACGTGTTGGATGTGTTTAGGGTGCATACATACGCTTTTGTTCCCTAAACAATTGTGTACATATTTTTCTAAGCCTTTTTTGGCTTAGTATGGTGTTTGTTGGGTGATTTTTTAGTGTTGTTGAGTCTTCTTGGGTCTCTAGCATGTCTATTGAGTGCTTGCAGAGTGATAGGAAGTTGTGTCATTATTGATTTTTTGGGAAACTTGTTTCTTGTCATTTTTCTCATTTTTAGTCCTTTCATTTTGGTCTGAGTAGTAGCTTCTTGGTGTCCTGCTTGGATTGTCTTCATGTGCTTGCAATAGGGTCTGACTGAGGGGTTGTTTATTCATTATTTTCATTTTCATTCCCTTATTTTGAAAATACAAAAAAAAAAAATTGTTTTTGCATTTAACTTGAAACATTTTCACTTTTGTCTAGATTTCATTATTCTTGGCATTTTAGGAAAGATTGCATTGTCATTGAAATTGAAGAGATTGCACCTTGTGCACAGCATTTAGAAGCATACCATTTCTTTTGAAAAACAAGACTAGTACTTAGCAGTGTTTTTACATGCATTTCTTTCATATTTTGAGTCATAACACCATTAGTTTCATGACCATGCCTCTTGAGTAAGCAGAAGCCACTAAAATCAACGCTCAATAATTACAATTGATTAGAAATATTGTATCTTTTAGGGTACACAAACAAGTTTAGGATTTAGGGTCTTGGAATAGGATTTTGTGAGTGAATTTATCCAAGGCTACAAAACTCAACATAGGTGTATGTCCAGAGAGTGGTGAAACCCATTATATAATTGGTGTCCTCATGAGGCTCCACTAACACCATAGTTAAGAACGAGGTCATGTGAAGTTGGTTGCAAAGATAGCCCTCCAATACCTTCCTAGTGTCAGAGATATTTTTGGGGTTCTATTTGTATCTGAGGGTTCTTGGGGTACCTTAGTACTTCTTAAGCTCTGGGCCTAGCTACCCTCCCCATACGGTGGACCATACCTACAACTACTCACTCAAGCATTGGTTATACCATCACGACCTTAGTTGCCTGACCTAGGTATACACACATGTTACTTGCAGGGTTTATTTTTCAGGTACCCTGAGTCAGATAGGGATCAGACCACACACAGACTTTATGGAGGATTTTATCTCTGGAGGGATCTGACTAATTGTGCTATGAAGCCCACGAGGGTCCTTATAACTCATTCTATTACCTCCACTCTATTTTTCAGGAGTCTCATGCCCTCCTGGGAGAGGCATACCTTATTTAGTTCAAGAGGTCCCTTTTAGCCATCCTATCATGTTCGTGTGCATTAGCCTCTAGTTTTATTTAGGAGTGTTCTCTTTGTATATTAGTTGGCCTTAGTATTTTTCATTGTGTCATGAGTTTTGAGTCATCGTGAAGTGAGACCAGACTCCCTTCCGGTCTTGTCGACTCTTGAATTAGTTACCACAGTTTGGTATGATACTGAAACTACCTCCTAAAAGGCATAGAGTTAATAAACATGGTACGCACATATTTGTCGCTCAATACCACGATCATCCCATCATGAGCACTGATTCAGATTTCAGTATTGATTCGACTCCAACCTCCACTATGGTTAGTGGAGTCCCTGCAACTCCCTCATCATCGCTTACCTGGATTTCGAGGACTCCCTCAGTTAGTGCTACCCAGTTCTTGAGAACAATTCAATCCATCGAGATGAATCTCTTTATATTCTTGAATGGCATGACTTCATCATCATCGATCTTCATTCTCCCTAGAAATTTTTTTACGGGGATTCCTAGTTACAGTCTTCAGTTGATTCCTATAGCCACTAATCTTTTTTTCTTTTGGTATGTCGAATATGACTTTGCACATGTCATCCTCCATTCTGACATCTAACATAAATACTAGTTTTGGGCCCGGGAGAACATTGCCTCCTTATAATAATTTCCCATTTGGTAGGGGTCATATCTCTCAGTCTTTTCCTATGATAGGGGGTTGGAATACTCCTTCCTCCGGACCCAATCCTATTTATAGTTTTTGAGGATGTAATGGGAAAATGGGTGATGTTTCTACTTCATATATTCCATCCTTCTATCCTTCATCCACATTACTTGTTTTGTCGAATAATTTTCTTATGGAAACTCCAACTCCCACCTATGGTATTACATAAGGGGCCAATGTGTATCCTCACATGGGAAACCCCTTGTATGGAGTTCCTTCGTTAAGGGGAAATGTATATCCTCACATGGGTAACCCGTATCATACCATTTTTTCCTCGCAAGTAGTCCCATTAGTGATTATGCCTTTACATCCTTTCATGAATTAGTTAGGAGGGGGATATTATCCTACCGGGATGGATCATGCTGTTTACCAGAATCCTCCTCGGCCTGCAATATCTCAAAGTCAATCTTTCCTGGGAGCATGGTCTCAGATGCCACAACCAAGGCTCTGTTTTCTATCCATGCTGAATTTACCAGATCTATTGAGATTAATGAACAACCCTATGTGTCATCAACTGACATGGACCCTTGTCCCTGCCAAGCTTCCTCTGAACATTCTGAAATTCGAGGGTAAGAGCGGCAAGGATCCAGGAAATCATGTTACAACTTTTCACTTATGGTGTTCGTCAAACTCTCTCAATGATGACTCAATCTGTTTGAGACTATTTCAACACACCCTTATGGGGGTTTCTGCGAAATAGTACATTGAGTTACCAGGGGGAATGTACCGAACCTTTCATGAGTTGGCCTTTTTTTTTCTCAAACACTTTCAACTACCGGTTCGTTACGACATCGGTACCGATCTTTTATCAACTTTCCATCAGGACAAAACCACCCACATCTTGGATCACATTCAAGAGTGATGTAGGAGAAATCGGTTAATTAAAGCTAACATTCCTCCATAATTTCTATTAGAGTGGTTCCTTAAGTCCCTATTATCATATATTCCAAAGTATCTCTCTACATCTGGGGTAACGACTGAGGAAGAGGCCATATTTAAGGCCTAGCAATTAGATCTTATATACGCTCAATCTGGGATACTCTATGAAATTATTCCTGACGCACCACGGTCAATTAATGATCCAAGACAAAATCTTGGGCCTCGTGTCGATGGAATTATAGGATTGGTAAATGCTAAGTATGTGGACCAGGTGACAAATCAGATGAAATTTTTTTCTCTCAACCAGTTTGCAATGGGACAAGCTACGGCTTCGTCTCCTCATGCTCAGTCGTCGGTAGTACATTATGAGTAGTCAACGAACCCGAAGGATAACCAGCAGCCTGGAGGGAATATGAGGAAAGGTAGAAACAATAACCGCAAGGATGGGAATAATAACAACAATAACAAGAAAAAGGACAATCAAAATAGAAACAAGTATGATAACAATGTTGTTGAGGGAAAGAAAGAAAAGTGGAAGGTGAAGTTTCCATGTAAGTCGTGTAAAGAGGATCACCTTACACATTTATGCCCTAAGATAAAAGAAGCATCGAGGATCATAGAGCAGCAGACTACTATGTTAACTAATATGTTTCCATATAATCAAAACATGGCCTCAAGAACCTCAAACACCGTAAATGCGTTGGGCGGAGGTCAAACTCCCCCGACACATGACGTTCCCCATCAATGTGTGAATATGGTTCAATCTAACATTAGCATAGCCACTAGGACTTGTGATTATAGTCCTTCACAACCCACTTTGGGTATAGATCCTCCCCCTATGGAAACACCTTTGAAAATCGATAAGCCTAACCCTATGCCTCGCATTCCAAAAGGAGTTCTTAAGTGCTCTACTCATAATTTCAATTCCAGAGCCGCCTAGAATTACTCAATTGTTAAATATTTGGGCCAAACATTGTGTGCAATGTCATATTTGGAGAAACTTCAGATGTGCCCAACAGAAAGGAATGCCTTGTTATACGAGTTATGGGATCTTGACCCAAGTGGCTCGAAATATATCGAGTTCAATGTCATAGATGTCCAGCCTCGCTTACCTTACCATGTGGCTTTTCAAATCCATGTGGAATGTATGAATAGAACTATTAAGCATATTGTCATCAATGAAGGTGCTTCGACGTTTGTGATGTTTCTATCTTGTTGGAAATCCATTGGCTCTCCCTAGCTTTCTCAGTATATGAATATGTTAAATACGTTTGATGGGTGTTCGTTCAGACCCCATGGTATCCTTCATTCTCTTCAGGTCCAGTTAGGCAGTAAAATTGTGGCAGTCAAGGTCGAGGTGGTTGATGCACCCCTTGACTACAATATTTTACTAGGGTGTAACTGGACTTACACTACGAAATTATTTTTTTCGTCAGTGTTTTATGTTTTATTCTTTCCTCGTAAGGGGTAGGTTGTGACAATTGACCAATTTTCTTTCACACGCTCCAATTCCTCTGCATCGATGGGACCCGTGGTCCCCATTGTCGACAATTCTCAGAAGGAAACTAAGAACATTAGTGTCAGAATGTATCCTTCCTTGATGCGAACCTTTAATTTCTTAATGCCAATCTCGTATATTAATTCCATTTCCGATGAATCCTCATCGTCATTGAGGTTGTCTCATTCCATACTTCATATTTGATGACACATGGACTCTACCTTCTTCGACTGCATCAAATGAAGGTCATTCACACATTGGAATGGAAATTCCATTGTCTGCAGTCGATATTGCATATCAAGCTATCATGGAAGCCATTGCAAACTAGGATCATCTCTCTTCATGGACGGAAGAGGTGGATCCTATCCTAGAACCCATATGGTCCATAAACGTGTCTAGTTCACATGATTTCCTCGACGATACTTTTCCTTCGGATGAAGTGATCTTAGAGGCCATGACTAGTCCCAAAATGCATTGGGAGGACCTTCACCATAGATCTTATTTCCTCCCAGAGCTTGAAAGGCTCGAATGAGATGAGTTCAGGTCTGCCATGAGCGATAGTGTTGGTCACACCATGGTCCCGTTGGATAAACTTGACATATATGTTGAAGGGAACATGGAAAATATATCTCCTTCCATTTATCTCAACATCTCTTGAACCCCTATCAAGGCGTAGAATGTTTATATCAGTGTAGATTGTTCACTTGAAGAAATTAATATTTACACCGATATTTTTAAGGAATTTCGAGACATCTTTTCTTGTTCATATGAATACATTCCATGGATGGACCCTAGTATTTTCAAACACGAAATCAATACTTATATGAATGCTAAGCCAGTTCGACAACGGCTTAGACCTATGAATCCCATAAAGGCCCTCGCCATTAAGGTAGAAGTGGAGAAGTTGCTTAATTTCGCCTTCATCTATCTAGTTCCCTTGATTGAATGGGTATCCAATCTTGTTCATGTGAATAATAAGAAAGGAACCATTTGTTTGTGTATATATTTAAGGGATCTAAATAAAGCTTGTCCTAAAGACAATTTTCCTACATCATTTATTAACCAAATCATTGATGAGTGTGCGGGGAGTGAAGTCTTTTCTTTTATGGATGGATTTCTAGGTTACAATCATATTCAAATTAAACCTGAGGATCGAGATAGGATGGAGTTGATTTGTCCTTGGGGTACATTTGCATATCGGAAAATCCCTTTTATCCTTAAAAATGTCGGAGCAACTTTTCAGCGGGCTATGACCTTCGTGTTCCATGATCTCAAACATCTAGTTGAGGCTTATCTAGATGATCTCACCACTTACTCTCACAAGAGGGTTGATCATCCAGTCCATCTTCATCTAGTGTTTGAAGTATTTCATCAATATCATGTTTGTTTAAACCCTCATAAATGTGTCTTCTACGTTAGGTCAGGTCGCCTTTTGGGATTTATAGTTTCCAATCAAGGGATTCTAGTAGACCTAATGAAGGTAGAGGCAATACTTCAGTTGCCTCCCCCACATAGTATTTTTCAGCTACAAGGTTTACAAGGGAAACCTAAATTCCTACGTCACTTTATACCCAACTATGCCAACATCATGAATGGTTTTATGCATTTCTTGAAAAAGGATACTTCGTTTATATGGGATGAGCCAGCCCAAGAATCCTTTGATTCCCTTAAGAAATCCCTAGTATCGGCACCTCTGTTGAGTCCAAAGGGACAGCTGGTATGGTTCTCATTCAAGAGGATAATGAGCTCCATAAGCATGTTATCTATTATCTTAGTCAAAACCTAATCAGTCATGAACTCAAGTACTCTCATGTAGAGGAGCTATCCTTAGGATTTGTGCATGCGGTTCAGAGATTATGCCATTATATATTACTTTTCAATACTACCATGATCTTCAACGTCAATCCATGTCAATACATCCTGACAAGGAGTATCATAGGGGGGGAATACAATAAATGGATTCTGATTTTGCAGGAGTTTAATATCGATTTTGTCTTCGCAAAATCCAAGAAATTTCTAGTCTTTGTAGAATTAATGTCAGAATTCTCTAGGAAGGATGAGGATATCATTTTCAATGACTTATTTATTGATGAGCGCATTTTCCTTATCTCATATTTTCACCCCTGTTATTGAGACATTATGATATATATTCAAACTCTAAAACTTCCTCATCATCTTTCGAGGGACGACCGACAACGTGTACGCCATCAAGCCAAAAACTACCTCATTATCGGTGACACTTTGTATCGTCGAGGGGTGGATTCTATTATGCACTGTTGTTTGACTCATGAAGAATTTGAAGGCGTACTCAATGATTGTCACAGTGGGGTGTGTGGTGGTCATTTAGTTGGTCTTGTGACAGACCAAAAAATGTTGTGAGCTGGTTACTTTTGGTCGTCGATTTTTAAAGATTGTGTAGAAGCAGTCAAGAAGTGTCACCCTTGCTAGGTGTTCACTCTTAATATGTACTCAAACCCTACCCCTATTCACCCATTCATTACCATCGATTCCTTCACCAAGTGGTGGATGGATTTCAACACAACCTCGACTAGGGGGCACCATCAAATTATTGTAGCCATGGACTATTTTACTAAGTGGGTTGAGGCCATGCCTACAATTAAATATGATGGTGAGACTGCATCACACTTCGTATTCAATCATATCTTAGCTTTGTTTAGAATTCTAAAGAATATTTTCACTGACCATGGAAGTCACTTTCATAACAAGATGATGACAGAGTTGGAATCAAAACTGGGGTTCAAGCAAGACCATTTGTCATCATATTATCCCCACACAAATGGCCAAGTAGAGGCTTTGAATAAATCTCTAAAATCCATTTTGAAAACAAAAGTGAGGTAAAGTAAATCTAACTGTCTTGTGATGTTATACCTTTCTCTCTGGGAATACTAAACCGCAGTAAAGACTTCTATTAGTTTTTCACCGTTCCAATTTGTTCACGGAGTGGATTCGGCTCTTCCCATTGCATGTGAGATTCCTTCTCTGAGGTTAGCAGTTGGGATCCTACCTAACATGACTGATCTCGAAGAATGCCTTTTAAACTTGGAGCAACTTGATGAGAAGCATTGAGATGTCACCCTAGCCATCGAGGTGAATAAGTGATGTGTCAAGGTCCAGTACAATAAATATGTTTTTCCATGGTAGTACGTTGAGGGTGACTTGGTCCTTCTTTACGACCAAGCTAAAGAACCACTAGGAGTAGGAAAGTTCAATCCCATGTGGCACGGTCCTTATATCGTGCGTTGTTTCCTCGAAAAATGATCCTATGAGTTAGAGGATTATGAAGGGAATGTGTTGAAGGAACCTAGAAATGGGCTCTATCTCAAAAAGTATTATTCTTGAGCCCCCCATATCGAGCATGAGATTTTTGTATCATTGTACTTTAGTGTATATATTTTTCATTTTATTCTTTTCTTGTATGTTTTCTTATCAAGTTTCCCCATGATTGGGAGATGTCAACAAAATCATTGGTGTTCTTAGGATTTGTGGACAGTGCCAATCGTCATACTCGGAACGTAGCTTCCATCGCTTGGGTTATCTATTCTCCTGAGGGACAACTCGTGTCTTCAGGAGGTGCTTGTCTAGGTCCATCGACGAACAATGTGGTTGAGTATAGTGTTGTTATCGATTTATTACGTGAAGCCATTTCACATGGTGTTCGATATTTAGAGGTTCGCTTGGATTCCCAATTGATTGTGTGTCAATTGAATGGGATGTATCAGGTCAGGGATCCTACATTACTCTGATGATTCCTTTGGGTATGATTTTTGGAACGATATTTTGATTTCATTACTTATAATCATATCCCTAGAAGTTCTAATCAAGTATTTGATGTGTATGTTAATTACATTTTAGATTTTCATTTTTCACATAGCTAAGTAAAGGAAACATACATTCATACATTTATGCATTCATCCATTGCAAAATATATAGGTAAAGTCAAAGACCAAAATATTTTTGTATTTCATTCATCAAGTTCAAAAAATATGGTATCATAGTACAAAATTGGGCTCTTGGCCCTCAAAAATATACATATATGGTTAGTAATTCAAATAACCATGGAATCTAAGCATGTGGTCTCGGGTGTGTGTCATGATAGCACACTATAGTGTTAGTGAGATATCGAAAAAGTCTCATCCACGCATGGGGTACACCTACTACTTTCCTTTGCATAGCCTTAGGAAGATCCTTGACCTGTACCATAGGAATCATGTGCGTCAAACGTGATAGGTTTCCTTGCACGTTCTAAAGAACTCACTCTACGTCCCTGCCACCATTTCCTCTCCTCGTCCCTTGTGTCAATGTCGTGGGTATCCATCCAGTCGTCATGGGCCTACATATTCATAAGAGAGATAAACATTAATATATGATGCCATGTCAAAAATATTTGTGTTTTTTTTTTCATTTAGCAAATCAAAAAACAAAAATAAAAAAGGAAATATACAAAAATTGAAATTCTTACCAATCTCCCCAAATGAGAATCTTGGTGGTAATGGAATGTCATGATCACATCGGTAGTAAATCCCCTCATAGGGATATTCATCGATGGAAATGATTTTTTTGTTGATTAAGGTTGGTTGTCATTGATGTCAACCCTTGAAGAAAGCCTCGTAGCACAAAGGTTTGGGTAATGGACCCTAGATTGTTTGATGTAAAAATGACTCATTATTGTCTTATCATGGTTGATAAGAAGTAAATATGAATGAACTTGAAAGTGGACCCCTTATGGTGAAAGCCCTCACGGGAAGATGCTTTGCAGAGTAGGAGAACCCATGCTTAATTCTGGAATAATGAGTTGAAGGATAGTGAATTTTTCAGGGAAACTATCTTAGATAGATATTTCTTGTCATGTCATTTCTGGTGGTAAGTGGAATGTCACATAACTCCTCACGGTTAGAGAGTTATGACCATATGAAGTTGGAGAACCCCTCATAAGTCTTATAGAATCCCCCAAGGGTCAAAGTTCTTTGCAAAAGAAATTATTTTAAATAAAAAAACCCTAAAATAAGGAAAGTGTAAGGCTACATGAAGANTCACTCATTAAACACACACTTGTACATTTTGTATATCTATTTTCTTGTGTAAATATTCTTGTAAATACTTGTGGATACATCTGAAGTAGTGAATGTTTGAGGTACCATGAAGGGTTGACGGTGAAATTCTCGGATTTACAGAAAACCCCATTTTTTGATGCATATGCGAGTTTTCTGTGTATAGGGTGCGTATGCATTGAAGGTATACGTGGGTTGGATGTGTATAGGGTGAGTATGTACGCGGGCTGACTGTGTATAGGGTGAGTATATGTTGATAAAGCTATGAAACTTGAGAAGATGAAGGTGCAGAGGTTCTATATTCCGAGATCAAGCTCCCAGGAAGGTCTAGAGTGCTCAGATACATCAGATCCATCCATTGGTTCAAAAGGTATGTCTTATTTCTATGAATAGTTGGATTTTGATGTATGCATGAGGAATGGCAA
>SNQJ01S0025583.1:20205-44152 GCA_010110895.2 Picea sitchensis
AGGGGTTGATGACTAAGATCATGTGAGGGATATTATACTTGTTCATGATTACACATACCTATATGGCACATGACTAGAGAGAGACATACTTGCCTTGAGTAGAGGTTATGTATGAGGATGCATGAACAGGGTACAGTTACAGTTTGGATACAGTGACAGGTTACAAATCTATGTGAAACAAGTTACATAGGGTCAAAAGTTTTCAAGTGAAAGGAAACCCTAGTTTCAAAAGGCATATGCGGGCTGCAAAATAGATAGGGCACGTACATACGCAGGCTGCATCACTATAGGTCACGTATCTGTTGTATTTTTGTAGATACATGTCCAGTTCAGGTACGGTTTGATTATGGGGTAGTTGTACATATTGGATATAGGGTAGTGGTACAGGTTGATACAGTTGTACAGTAGTATATCTCATAGTGGCAGGTTGACAGTGGTTCCATAATTCTACTTCTACTTCAGGGTGGTTGGACGGGGGAAGGATAGGTGGTTGTAGCCACCTTTAGGTTGTAGATGGAGAACATAGGGGGTTGTAGCGTCCTTCTGGTTGTAGCCAGAGAATTGGGGAGTTGGAGCTTCTCTCAGGTTGTAGCTCGAGAAACCAAGGGGCTGGAGCCTCCTTCGAGTTGCAGCTAGAAAACAAAGGAAGTTGGTGCTTCCAATGAACGTAATTCTTTAAGACATATAAGAAAAAGAATTCCATGGTTTTCTCCCGATTTGGGTTTCTACGTAAAACACTAGTGTACTGTGTATGTGTGTGATTGTTTATTTCTTATTTCTCATTATTGGATAATAATTTTACATTGATATAACATTTGAAGAAAAAGGATTATAATTATGCTATTACTGATTCACCCCCCCTCTCAGTAATCCAACAATTGGTATCAGAGCAAGTTCCTTCAGAAATTAGTTTAACCACTGATAGGTAGATTGTGGAGAGTACCAACTCATATAAAAATGGAATTCCAGAGTTTGATGGACAGAAGTATGCATTTTGGAGCATAAGGATGAAGACATATATACAATCAAGGGGATTTCAAGTTTGGCAATCAATTGTAGATGGATACACAGCACCAGCAGTTCCACCAACAAATGACAAAGCAGTGAAACTTGGTGAGAATAATTCCAAAGCCAAAAATGCACTTTTGAATGGTCTCAGTGATACGATATTCACCAAAGTTTCACATTGTAAATCTACTAAACAGATTTGGGACAAGCTTCGAAATATTTATGAAGGAGATTCAAAATTCAAAGCAGCAAAGCTTCAAACTTACAGAGATCAGTTCGAACAACTAAAAATTAAGGAAGATGAAGATATCACAGCCTACTTCTTATGAGTCGATGAAACAGTGAATGCAATCATAGGATTGGGAGAAGAAATCGAAGAATCTGTAATTCTTCAAAAGGTACTAAGATCTCTTCCTATGAGATTCAACCCTAAGATATCAGCACTAGAAGAAATATCAGATCTAAACTCAATAAGCATGGATGAGTTGCATGGAATCTTCACAACATATGAGATGAGAACTGAACAGGAAAATCCAGATGTAAAAGAAGCAGCCTTCAAAACATCCAAAAGATCAAAGCAAAAGAAAAAGGAACAAGAAGAATATAGCAGCAGCAACGACGTCTCGAAAGATGATGAAGAGGTGGACAACTTCGTCAAAAGACTGAACAAGGGAACCAACAGTAGGTATAAAGGTAATCTTCCTTTAATTTGTTTTAATTGTGATGGTATTGGTCATTTTGCTAACAAATGTCCTCATAAGAAAAACATAAATGATGAAGGTTACTCAAAAGGAAAACACACATATAAAGGAAAAAGAACTACAAAGAAAGATTTCAAGAAAAGCTTATGCATCAAAGAATACATCTCATCATCAGATGAAGATGAAGTCAGTGGCAGTGAGAAAGGAAGAGTTTTATTCATGGCAGTAAAAGAATCTGACAAAGAAGACTCTGAAGAAGAATATGAAGAAGCCGAAGAAGAAGTCGAAGAAGAAATTGAAGAGGGAGAAGTTGACTTTCGAGAATAATTAATGTGTGCCATAGAAGTTATCAAAAGAGAAAAGAACAAGAATAAGAAACTACAAGCAGAACTAGACAAAAAGGAAGTCACTCAAGAACTAGAAAAAATGATGACAAAATTGAAAGTTCAAATAGAAGAAGATAAAATAATTGAAGAAGCACTCAAAGAACAGCTAGAAGAAAATGACAGGATCATCAGAAACTTGGAAGCAGAGATTGTCACATTAAGAAAGGATATTCAAAAGAAAAATATGCAGAATAGCTCAAAATTTTTGGATGACATTATCAACAGTCAAAAATCCCATCTTGACAAGTCTAGACTTGGATACAATCAGACAGAAAAGGGATCAAGCTCCAAAACAACAGAGAAAGAAACAAATCCAAAAATCTATGAAGAAACAATCAAAGGGGAGAGGAAGATATACAAGGAAGATTACAGGGACACTCCTCCACCGAGAAGATTTAGATTTCAGAATCAACAACAGACAGATAGGCCTCAAGAAGAAGAAGGATTCATAAGAGCACCTCCTTTCAGAAGATATTCAACTCCGAGGTACCAAACTATATTTTTTGGTTTATGTTATGCATGTAATAATTTTGGACATAAAGTTGTAAATTGCAGAGCTAACAACAGGAACAATAACAACTTTGAGATTCATACACAAAGGGGTTATTCAAAAAGACCTAGTGAAACACAAAGAAGAATTTACAACAGGTTTGAATCCTTGAGCACTGAAGTGGAATGTTACAAATGTAACAACTTTGGACACATGGCCAAAGATTGCAGAATGACAGTCCCTCCTAAAGAACCTCAATAGAATAACAACAATCATAGACAAGAACCTCAGAAAATGACATGGATAAGAAAGCAAGATCAGTATAGAAATGAAGAATGCATAGTTTCTCTACAGGCTAATCAGAAGAAACATGGTTGGTATGTTGATAGTGGGTGTTCAAAACACATGATAGGTGATAAAGACAAATTTCTTACATTACAAAAGGAAAGAAATGGATCAATCTCCTTCGGAAATGATAATTCAGCCAAAATCATTGGAGAAGGCACAGTCCGAATTGGGAATAAGAATGAAAAGGCACAAAATGTTCTACTGGTAGAAGATATGAAACATAATCTTCTAAGTGTGAGTCAAATGTGTGACCAAGGTCATAAAGTTACTTTTGATTCACAAAAGTGTGAGATAAGAAAAGAAGGATCAGGGAAATTGGTCAGTACAGCTGCAAGAACTTCAAACAACATATATGTGTTAAGTGAAATTGGAAATGAAAAGTGTTGTCTAGAAAAGGAAGATGAAAGTTGGCTATGGCACAGAAGAATGGGTCACATGCATTTTTATAAACTTGTCAAAGTCAACAAAAGAGAATCAGTCAGAGAAATGCCCCAGATCACGAAACCAACCAACACTTTATGCAAGCATTGTCAACAAGGAAAGCAAACAAGGACCAGGTTCAAATCAAAGGAATATTCAACAATAAGACCACTGGAAATTGTGCACACTGATCTAGTTGGACCAACTACAACAAAGGGCTTAAAAGGCGAAAAATACTTTATGTTATTAGTTTATGATTATACAAGAATGACTGGTTGCAGTTTGTTCGAGAACAAATTAGAGCTTTTGAAAACTTCAAGATCTACAAAGGAAATGGTTGAAAATGAGATGGATTCAAGAATCAAATGATTGAGGAGATATGATAATGGAGGAGAGTTCACTTCAAAGGAATGTATGGACTACCGCAGCAGTCATGGAATAAAAAACCAATTCTCCGTTGCTAGGACCCTCAATAGAATGGAGTTGTTGAAAAGAAAAACATGACAGTATAGGAAATGGCTCGAGAAATGATAATGCGTTCCAAGAATTGTGGATATATTTTGGACATAGGCGATTACGCCCTGCTTGAGTTCACATTCAAAGCGGTAATGCCGGAAAAACATTTATAAAAACTCCCCTCGAGCTATGGAAAAGGAAGACCGACAAATGTAAAACATGAGTTTTGGAAGCAAATGCTACATCAAAGAGAAGATGGCAAAATGGGAAAGTTTGACTCTAATGCTCAGAAAAAACATTTATAAAACTCCCTACGAGCTATGGAAAGGAAGACCAGCAAATGTGAAGCACTTCAGAGTTTTTGGAAGCAAATGCTACATCAAAAGAGAAGATGGCAAAATGGGAAAGTTTGACTCTCATGTGGACAAAAGAATACTTGTTGGTTACTCAAGTGAAAGGAAATCATACAAGTGTTACAATGTAAGATTAAACAAAGTTGTGGAAAGCATCAATGTAACAATTGATGAAACAGCCAGACCAGAATCAAAGGAAGAAGAAAACAAATCAATGGAGCAAATTTTCGAAGAAGAAGATGAAAAAGAAGTAGAAGAGGAAGATGAAGAGAAAATGACAAAAGAATAAGAGAAAGTTCAACAAGTGTCTCCAAAGACACCCAGTAAAAGAGTACAAAAGAATCATCCTTCAGATCAAATTATCGGGAAAAAAGATGCAGGAGTTGAGACTAGAAGAAAAATGCGTTCACCAAAACAAACACACCTGGCACTCTTATCTACAATTGAACCAAACTATTTTGAAGAAGCCAGCAAGGATGAATTTTGGAATAAGGCCATGGATGAAGAATTGGATCAAATAGTGAAAAATGACACTTGGGAATTGGTTCCAAGACCAAAGAATAAGAATGTGATCGGCACAAAATGGGTTTTCAAGAATAAATTGAATGAAGATGGATAGGTGACAAGGAAAAAAGCTACATTGGTATGTAAAGGATATGCACAGATTGAAGGAATCGACTTTGAAGAGACATTTTCCCCAGTTGCCAGAATGGAAGCAATCTGTTTGTTTTTATCTTATGCATGCTCTAAAAATGTTAAAGTATATCAGATGGACGTAAAATTATCTTTTCTGAATGGGGAACTTGAAGAAGAAGTCTACACTGAACAACCAGAAGGATTTCAGTTGTCAGAGAACACAGATTATGTGTGTAAATTAAATAAGGCCCTGTATGGTCTAAAACAGGCTCCTAGAGCATGGTACTCTAGACTGGATAAGTATCTGTAGCAGGAAGGGTTCAGAAAAGGATGTGCATATAGAAACCTCTACATCAAGGTAATTCAAGGTAATATTTTATTAATTGAAATTTATGTTGATGATATTATTTTTGGTAGTGATAATGACAGGTTAAGCCAGAAATTTGCAAAAGATATGCAAAATGAATTTGAAATGTTGTTACTTGGAGAACTATCCTTGTTTCTGGGACTTCAAATACGTCAAAGCAACCAAGGAATTTTTATTTCTCAAACCAAGTATATCAGAGAAATGTTAAAGAAGTTCGGAATGGAAA
Organism: Picea sitchensis; assembly: GCA_010110895.2. Taxonomy (NCBI): domain Eukaryota; kingdom Viridiplantae; phylum Streptophyta; class Pinopsida; order Pinales; family Pinaceae; genus Picea; species Picea sitchensis. Next base: position 25,597 of record SNQJ01S0025583.1, read on the forward strand.
ATTGCAAACCAGTTATCACTCCCATGAAAACAAGTTGCAAGTTGAGCAAAGATGATGATTTGAAGTCTACAGATCAGAGGCAATACAGGTCAATGATTGGCAACCTACTATATGTGACAGCATCCAGACTAGATGTAATGCAAGCAGTTGGACAGGTGGCACGATTTCAAGCAGCACCAAAGGAATCAGATGTATTAGCAGTAAAGAGGATTTTCATATATCTCAAAGGAACACAAGAGTTTGGATTACGGTATCCAAAAGGAAAGGATCTATCACTTATTTCCTACACAGATGCAGATTGGGAAGGTTGTATTGATGACCAACGAAGCACCAGTGGATCATCTTTCTACTTGGGTGAGTGTTTAGTATCATGGCTAAGCAAGAAACAATCATCAGTATCTTTATCTACAACCAAGGCAAAGTATATTGCAGTAGCATCATGTTGTACACAGGTTCTTTGGATGAAAAAAACTCTAAAAGATATACAAGTTGAGTATGATGATCCCATTCCAATCTATTGTGATAATACAAGCGCCATCATTATCTGGAAAAACCTAGTGATGCACTCCAAGATGAAGCACATTCCAATCAAGTATCATTTTCTACGGGAGCAGGTTGCAGAAAAGAATATCAAAGTTGAGTATGTGGGCACAAAAGAACAAGTGGCATATATCTTTACAAAACCACTTCCATGGGAAGCCTTTGAATATCTTCGCCAAATACTTTGATTTATTTCTACTCCAAAATGAATGTTTTTTGAATGCTTATCTTATATGTCTTAGATTTACACGAGGAGGCACCATAAGAGGACAGTTCATTCAGGGGGAGCAACCTCGAATGGAAAGATAACTTTGCCATTGATGACAAAGGGGGAGAGATTTATCAGATGAAAAGGACAGAGGCATGGTTCTAGGGGGAGTCGATTTATCAGATACAGAGGACAGAGGCATGGTTACAGGGGGAGCAGATTTATCAGATGCAGAGGACAAAGGCATGGTTCCAGGGGGAGCATGAGTGATATGATTTCAATATTGCATCAGAGTGTTGCCTTCAATTCCAAAGAGGGATATTGTTGATTAAGGTTGGTTGTCATTGATGTCAACCCTTGAAGAAAGCCCCGCAGCACAAAGGTTTGGGTAATGGACCCTAGATTGTTTGATGTAAATATGACTCATTATTGTCTCATCATGGTTGATAAGAAGTAAATATGGATGAACTCCAAAGTGGTGCCCTTATGGTGAAATCCCTCATGGGAAGACGCTTTGCGGAGTAAGAGAAGCCATGCTTAATTCTGGAATAATGAGTTGAAGGACAGTAAATTTGTCAGGGAAACTATCCTAGATAGATAGTGCTTGTCATGCAGTTTCCAGTGGTATGTGGAACGTCACATAACTCCTCATGGTTAGAGATTTATGACCATACAAAGTTGGAGAACCCCTCAAAGTCTTATAGAAGCCCCCAAGGGTCAAAGTGCTTTGCAAAATAAATTATTTTAAATAAAGAAGCCCTAAAATAAGGAAAGTGTAAGGTTACATGAAGATATAAATAAGACGCAAAGCTCACTCATTGAACACACACTTGTACATTTTGTATATCTATTTTCTTGTGTAAATCTTCTTGTAAATACTTGTGGATACATATGAAGTAGCGAACTTCTGAGGAAGCATGAAGGGTTGACTGTGAAATTCTCGGATTTACAAAAAACCCCATTTTTTGATGCATACGTGGGTTGTCTGTGTATAGGGTGCATATACATTGAAGGTATACGTGGGCTAGTTGTGTATAGGGTGAGTATGTACACAGGTTGACTGTGTATAGGGTGAGTATATGTTGATAAAGCCATGAAACTTGAGAAGATGAAGGTGCATAGGTTCTAGATTCTGAGATCAAGCTCCTAGGAAGGTCTAGAGTGCTCAGATACATCAGATCCATCCATTGGTTCAAAAGGTATGTCTTATTTCTATGAATAGTTTGATTTTGATGTATGCATGAGGAATGGAAATGGAGATTTGAGGATTCTCCCTAGAGAGACTAGTGGCTACATGGGATATTCTATATAAAAAAGATCTACAGAAATACAGTGCTGGCATATTTATCATTGATACTTCTTGTTGAGGCACATCTTGTATTTCTTGGCATATGGCTAAGAGTTTTTATGGTACATGGTTGAGATCTTGTATTTATTGATGTATTGAGAAATTGAATATCAGAAAGGGGTTGATGACTAAGATCATGTGAGGGATATTATACTTGTTCATAATTACACATACCTATATGGCACATGACTAGAGAGAGACATACCTGCCTTTAGTAGAGGTTATGTATGAGGATGCATGCAGAGGGTATAGTTACAGTTTGGATACAGTGACAAGTTACAGATCTATGTGAAAGAAGTTACAGAGGGTCAAAAGTTTTCAAGTGAAATGAAACCCTATTTTCAAAAGGCATACGCGGGTTGCATAATAGATAGGGTGTGTACATACGTGGGTTGCATCACTAGAGGTCACGAATCTATTGTGTTTTTGTAGATACATGTTCAGTTTAGGTACGGTTTGATTACAAGGCAGTTGTACAGATTGGATACAGGGCAGTGGTACAGGTTGATACAGTTGTACAGCAGTATATCTCATAGTGACAAGTTGATAGTGGTTCCATCATTCTACTTCTACTTCAGGGTGGTTGGATGGGGAAAGGATAGGTGGTTGTAGACACCTTCTGGTTGTAGCCGAAGAACATAGGGGGTTGTAGCCTCCTTCTAGTTGTAGCCAGAGAATTGGGGAGTTGGAGCTTCCCTTAGGTTGTAGCCTGAGAAACCAGGGGGTTGGAGCCTCTTTCCAGTTGCAGCTGGAAAACAAAGGAAGATGGTTCTTCCAATGAATGTAATTCTTCAAGACATATAAGAAAAATCATTATGTGGTTTTCTCCCGATTTGGGTTTCCACGTAAAACACTGGTGTACTATGTATGTGTGTGATTGTTTATTTCTTATTGGTCATTATTGGATAATAATTCTACATTGACATAACATTTGAAGAAAAAGGATTATAATTACGCTATTACTGATTCACCCCCCCTCTCAGTAATCCAACACTGTCGTCGCCACCAGTGAAAGAACTCATCATTATAGGGGTTTGGCACCCTACCCTTTGGTCCATCGAGTCATGCTTGGATCACATAGACCGTGTGGAGGAACTTCTAATCTAGGAATTTCATCTATTATAGTAATTTTTTCCACACTCTATGCATCATGCTTTGGTGGCCTTCTCTTTCCCTTTGTAGACTCAATTTCCCCATTTTTCTCAATCCAAAGTCAAAAATTCAAATTTTTGTGCATATATGTGAGCTACAATTAAACAACATGTGTATATGCAGGTTGTTCCATTATATCTCACGTACATCGAGTTTTGTGCTCAAAATTAAAAATATTTTGGGTTTTCCATGCCAAGTCATAGGATCCATAACCCTTGGACTTTCGTATGCTGGAAAAATTCCAATTCGACCCTTTAATTCCCTTTGGAAGCTATAAATTGAGCCATATACAAGCCTTGTAAAAAAGGAGAAAAAAGAAGAGAGAAAGTACACTCTGGAGAAATTTTGCCTCATATTACATCCTTGAGTCTGCATCCCTTAGTATTTTAAGTGTGAAAACTCCTTTTGCTTAGCCCCCAAGCTCTCCCTATCATATGAAGGAGGAACCCAATTACCCCTAGAACTTGTGAGATTTCCTTGTGGAGGATTGAAGTGGTGAAGGCCCAGGTGGAGGGACTTAGTTTCTCAGTTTCGATGATTTGCTTATACAAGAGGTTTTCAGCTATGTACTCATGTTGATTATATTAATAGAAATACTATTTTCTTGTCCAATTATATATTGCAAATGTTTATATTATTTTCCATAGGTAAATTTGCTATACATGTTAATGGATTATGCTAGTTTATATGCTAACATTTCATATATTTTCCATATGTTTGTGTATCTTAGATGTTGGGGACAAGTTGTAGGTATCAAGAATTGGATCGTGAGCTCAACGGTGGTCTCCTACGAACATTGGGAAGAGGTAGGATTTTAGCCTTTCTTTTGTTGGCATTTCCATTTATCTAGCATACTCAAGATTTGAGTTGATTAATGGATGATGTCCTATCTGTTGTGGTCCTACCCCAAGCCAAAGAGATTTATTCCTCGTAACATAATTGGAGACTCTGTTGGGGGTTTCTCCTTTTTGGGTTTAGTTGGTGATTTTTTTCTTTAATTACTTTATGTTTTCCTTATTTTCTTTGTCTCTTGTTTCTTAACAGCCTCTACATTGCTTTATATTTGAGTTGCTTGCCCTAGTCCTTACCCAGTCAGTGTCTTTCTTGGAATACACAGTTTTTCCTTTAACCGAGTCAGTGATGATGACAGGATGAGTCAAAATTTTTCCATAGATATGAAAAATTAGTTCAAATTTTTTTTGCTTGGTGAGTTGACTTTCTTTTTGGGATTACAGATATGTCAACATGATAAAGGTATTTTCATATCACAGACCAAGTATATCAGAGAAATTCTAAATAATTTTGGAATGGAAGATTTCAAAACCGTGAGTACTCCTATGTAGACCAACTACAAGTTAAGCAAGGATGATGATTCTAATCATGCAGATCAGAGACTCTACAAATCGCTTATTGGAAGCTTACTCTATGTGACATCATCAAGACCGGATTGACGCAAGCAGTTGGACATGTTGTGAGATTTCAAGCAGCACCAAAAGAAACACATGTTATGGTAGTAAAGAGAATATTCATATATCTCAAGGAAATAGAAGATTTTGGATTATGGTATCCAAAATGGAATGATCTATCTTTGTTCGCCTACACAGATGCAGATTTGGTAGGTAGCATTGACGATAGAAGAAGTACAAGTGGAGAATATTTCTACTTAGGTGAGTGTTTGGTATCATGGATAAGAAATAAATGGTCATTGGTATCTTTTTCCACAGAAGAGGAAGAATCTATTGCAGCAAACGCATGTTGCACTTAGGTTCTTTGGATGAAGCAGACCTTGCAGGATATACAAGTGAAGTATGATGAGCCCATTTCAATACTCCGTGACAACACCAATGCTATCATTATCTCCAAGAATCCAGTGATGCATTCCAAGAAGAAACACATTCCTATCAAGTATCACTTTCTACGGGAACAGGCTACAGAGAAGAACATCAAACTAGAATATATTGGGACAAAATAGCGGATTGTAGATATCTTCACCAAACCTCTTCCGAGGGAGACCTTTGAGTATCTTCGTCAGAAAATTGGAGTAGTTTCTACCCCAAATTGATCCACATGGATTTGGACACAATAAGATAGGGGGAGAGAAATAAAGAATATTTTGAATGCTTTTCATATACATCAAATATTTTCACAAGGAAGCACCATGAAGAGAAAGCAAAGACTTGTAGATAGGGGGAGCATCCCGAAGCATAATTATCCTTTTTCATTGATGTTAAAGTGGGAGAGAAAAAACATATGCATGGAAACAGAGAGAAAGAATAGATGCCTGGAGATAGGGGAAGAAATGGTCCCAAGGGGAGAGATGGTCGTAGGGAGGATCATGAGTGTTACCATGCCTTTAGTATTTCCATCAATTGCAAAGGGGGATATTGTTGAAATATTGGTTTTCATTGATGTCAACCCTTTAATAAGTCTGGTAGCCCCAATAGTATGGTTATGGAACCCGTATTTGATCAAGGAAAAAGGTCATGAAGGATGATGTAAATGCAGGTAAGTCACACATGTATGGATAGTTCTCATCATGTCATTTTTGTTGATAGGTGGTATGCCACATAGTTCCTCACAGTTGAGTATTTATGGCCTTGTGAAGTTAGAATCCCCAAAGAATGGTCATGAATCCCCTAGTTGGTTACAAGTCTTTAATGAAAGGGTAAATTGGTTGTAACAAGAAATTCAAGAAGCCCCTAAGTTTCAGGAAAGAGGTTACCTAGAAAAAGTATAAATACACCTCAAGGTGTCATTCACAAATAAATTCACTCACTCTTTCTATTGAACATCTTCTAGTGAACTAGTGATCTATTGGCAAGTTTTGCGACAATGAAATATAAGGTAGAGACAAGTGAGAAGTGCAGGAGTTTCAGGGTTGCATAGGAGGGAGAAATTTTATGTGGAAACCCTAGTTTAGTTTACCCCCATGGATCAGACTACTAGTGTCCCAAGAGGAACCCCCATGGATCAGACTACTAGTGTCCTATGAGGCACCCACGTGGATCAGACTACTATTGTCCCGCGAGAAACCCTCGTGGATTGCATAGGTCTCTTCACGCAATTCCCTTATAGATAGTAGGTCTTGGTCCCACGAGGAAAAGACATATCTAAGGAGGATATAAAAGTTCAAGTTGCAGTAAGTTTTGAAGGTATAGAGGGTCTGTGACATAGTTTGATATGGTATCCTACAAGTTTCATGAGTAAAGGTATGTTTTACATGTGTTTGTTTGAGGTTTGATTCATGTATGGTATGGCATATGCTTAAGGCATATCTTGTAGGCCTCTTGGAAATAGGGTTGTTATAGTTGAGGTGATATATGCTTGAGACATATTCTTGGTATTTGGTTTAAGCATGTTATGGTTCTTTAATAGAGGCGCATCTCTGTGATATTGTCTTGAGGCACTTTCTTGGTATGTTATTGATGGTACATGGTACATTATTTGATTATGGTATGGTTTATACATTGATGCATATGTTGGTACATAGTTGATGGATGATATGGTACAGGTTACATGTTGATGGTACAGTGACAGGTTGGATACAGTGATAGTGATAGTGACAGTGGCAATGATTGTGGCAGTGATAGTTGATCTACATTTACATTTCAAGGTGACAGAATGGGAAAAGGAAATGGGGTCGTAGCCTCCTTTTGGTTGGTTTTAGAGAACGCAGGGAGTTGTAGCTTCCTTTAGTTTGGAGCCTGAGAATCAGGGGATTGTATCCTATTTCTAGTTGGAGCCAGATAATTCAAGGAGTTTCAACTTCCTTCAGGCTGGAGTGTGTAAATAGGGGGTTGTAGCCTCCTTCTATTTGCAGCTGGAGAATTGAGAAGTTGGTTCTTCCAATGAATGTATTCTTTTGATATATAAGAAAATCATTATGTGGTTTTCTCCCATTTGGGTTTCCACATAAATTCCGGTGTACATTGTTTTTGTGGATGTCTATTATTCTCTATTGATTTATACTTCTCATGATATATTGATGATATACTTTTTATGATGTTAATTATTACATATTGTGGTTAAAAAGTGATAATAAAGTGCTCATACTAATTCACCCCCCCCCCCTCTCAGTATTCTAACAATTGTCAAATCCATATGACCAATAAGTTGTCAATCAGGTCCATTCCTCGGTCCATTCCCTTAATAGTTAACTTCCTCTTCATGGTTGACTACACATTCCAACAAGGTGAGGTTACATCAAGAACCATTGGCTCCAACACCCCCCTTGAACTTTGCTTGAAGGGAAAATAAAATTACATAACATGACCCCTTAATTTGATAGGAATTACAAATGTTGATCATGAAAGAAAAATGATCCAATCAAGTACAGTAAGAAACACTGCCACCTATACAAATAATCATCATATTGATCAATATAAGATACCATAACACTCTCCAATTGGAATTCTAAATTATTTTCACCTCATCAATCTATGCACCATTCTAACAAACAAAATCATATGCAAACAAGATCATAATAATAATAAAGTTCCAAACTATTGTCCAATTTTTCCTAGTCAACTAGACAAAAAAACAACACAATCCTAGTTGATTAGTTGACTAGACATCAATAACATTAGATAACTAGATGGTCCATAAAGAAAAAAATATATATCAAAGGAATCTTACAAAATCCAACAATGTTAAAATAGTGTCCCATTACAACACACAACAATACTTATTTGGCATCTCTAATAGTATCATCCATAACTAGCAGTCATAAATCCTAAACAATATTCTTTAGCACAGACACTCAATCATTGGTCTATAATAACAAATCAAATCAATATCTACATACCCCAACACTCACAATCACTCAAGTTGGGTACACATACATTAATAGTTTCAATATCATCAATCTAACTCCCCCACTAAACACAAGGGAGAAAGAAATACATCAATCCATAAGACCTTCAATTCATAAGAAAACAACACAACTGTCAAATACAAATAGAAAAAACATACTCAGTCAAAACTCATTCAATTGATACCTTTGGTAAAACCTCAATCAACTAATCCAATGGATCAATAGAGAGAAAGAGGAGAATTGTACTATTATACAGTTGATGATATACATCTACAAGAAGTCCTCAGACACCTATTTAAATCCTACCATGAGCATTCATCAGTACATTCACTATCAACCTTGGTAATCTGCACTAGTCCAAAATTTTGTCTTCCATGACTCTTCTACAAATATCCTCAAGAAAAAATTCCATTATTCCAAGAATATCGATTATTGGACATATTCCTTCATTCTCTATGATGAGGATGTCGATAAGGTAAATATTTGTGTCCTGGATAAACAAAAGGTGCAAGATCAATTTCCTATGTAACAAAAGGTTCAAGAAACCATGCAGTTCAAAAATATATTTTTTTGCAATAAGAGTTTCAAATTCCATCATTTTAAGATCAACCAAATCTTCAGTTTGCTTAACATAATCATCAAAAGTTGATTCCTTTCCTACAACTTAGATGAATTTCACCTACAATAAGAAACATCATCTTGATGTTCATAAATCCACTTCTATATGTCAATGAAGTCTCATCATATTTGAGACTTTCTCTGGGTGATCTCAGCCCAAGATTACTTGGAACAATAATATCCTATCCATTATTTCTATGTCCACCTTTGGTATAGCCCATCTTGCTTAATATTTGAGACCCAATACCTATAGTATGTTTTTAAAAACTAGGAGAAGACACAACATCGATAACCAACAAGGAATGAGAAGGTGTCAAAACATCAACATCATCCTTCTTACATTTAATAAGGCTACAAGCAAGAGCATAAAATGTAAAAGAAGTAATTGGAGAGTTTGTAAGATGAGCATCATCACACTCAAAACAATCTACAATTATCTAATTTTTGGTTCAAGACCCTATTTGCAATAGTACAATACCTTAGAGGTCCCATGTCTCTCAATGATCTATAGAAAGAAGAGATCATACTATTTATTTAAATCCTATTATTCATCAAATAATTGAACATTGTCTACCTAAAGTGGATAATCTTTCTCATGAATCTCATCAACAAAGGTCTACAAGCAAGTATCCTTGTTCTTCATCTAGGGATTGGTTGTCTCCAACCTATTATTTTTATCCTTCAAACCAATAATTTATGTATGAGAAAGGGTTTTAAATTTCTCTACCAAATCATAAAATAGATTTATTTTATCTTCAAACTCTTCCATGAGGTTTTGAAAGACATGCTCCAAATTTCTTTCCAAGACAACAATATTTCTAGATTTTTCATCATATCACTACAAGAAGGTAGCCTCATCCTCTAGCTAGGTATGGGTTGTCTCCAAATAATCCTTAAATCTTCCAGTATTTTTCTACAATAAAGCAATAGTAGTATACAATGTATTCACTTCTTTATGAAGTCGATCATGGTATTCTTGTAAAGTAACAATTTTTTTCTCACAAATTTCCTACAATGTTTTCATAACAAGTTCTTCATCTTCATCAAAATCACCCATATTTTCAACAAAGGGCACAAATAAATTCAAATCTTCACTATAGTTGATTATAAACAAGGGGAATATCCTTCCTATTTGTCAATCTTTGACTAGGACGAAATAACTCACTTCAATATCAACAAACAATAAATTATCCAAGCATATAGATCCATGGTATTCAATTTTAACAATGGAAAGTAATACATAGCACAAAAGGTTACCTTTAAAGATTATACAGTAAAACAATAATATAATTATGGTCTATAATAGGACATTATTATCAAGAGATAGTGAGTGGTGCACAGAAATAAGGTTATGCCTTCAATGTCCTACCCAAACAAATTTCACAACAGTATTTTCCACAATGATAATGCAACAAAGGCAAAATAGAATGTAGGTCTATTCTTCTACAATAAAAGCATTGACAACCTATATTCTCCAATCAATTGGGAAATACATCAATAATAATGCTCCAAATTCCTAAAACAAGGAGATGTCTTTCATTGTTTATGCAAGGCGTCATATTTTCAAGACAATCATGTCAAAGAAAAGAACCTTAGTCTTTCTACTTCAAGCCAAGTAACTACATAAATCTTAAATAATCAAAGCAATAGTAAGAAATGGTATATATTCACCATCATGCAATGATTTGTAAACTATCATGGATATTCCATTGGAATAGTATGTCACAAAAAATCTTGCAATATTCTAAAATGTTGTATGTCGTCGTTTAAACGTTCTACAAAATTAATGTTTTCCGACAATTTTTTCTGGGGACATTTGCCCGAAATCCGACAAGTAATTTTTAGATCGACATATTTGAGTGATTATTTCTGTAAAAACTGAGTGCCCCATAGGTTTTTCAGCATGTTGAATCCATTTATGTATTCAAAAATGGATTTTAAACAACAAAAAATAGTGATTTCATGCATATTTATGTTGTCGGATTCCAGAGATAAAAACCATTTCATAGAGAAGTTAGACAATGTTATATTTTATTATATAATTTATTTTCTTAGAAATCAGTTTTTTTATCACTAGCTTAGTGTTCACATTTATGAAGTAATTGAAATTCAAAATTGAAAAAATAATCAAATGAACACACCATCCACATAAATGAATACAATATATGCCATGGGAAACCCGATATGGGAGAAAACAAAACTAGAAGGTGAGGCCTATGTTCTACTCTCTTTTCTTCGATTATGAAATGAACATACAAAGAAAGGGGTACTCCCCGTGTAGTTTCTTATGGCATTGTAGCCTAAATGGATACTATAAAATATTATACCTCCTTTTTTATGCTCTCAAATCCCATTCCTAGATGCTCTACTCAACTATGGAATAAGTACAATGATAAAAGAATGAAACCCCTTCTCTTCCCAGCGGCTCAATATTTAAGATAGCCTTATAGCATCCTAGGGTTAGGGTTTTTGCATGCCTCAACACTCAATTAATGTTAGTATTTTGGACCCTCTAGAATATTCTTGAAATTCAACACATGAATAGCTCGACATGTGTGAGTAATGGGGATGGGAATGGCATCCACTTGATACCATGGTGATCAACAAGGTAGGTCAACTTGAAGAAGGAATGCAAGCTCCCATTGAGGTTATTTTTGAACCATTGGAAAGATCTCAATGTGTAGAATGACGTCAAGGGGTTGAAGCTATGCTAGCAAATTTTTTACCCTAAAAAGTGTCATTTGATGCCTCAAACTAGCTATAGAAGGTTATGAATCCCAAATCTCTAAACTGGGACCTACCACTAAAATGGACCTTGCAAGCCAAATTATACATTATTTTCCACCCAAAAATTACCAATATGGATGAAAAATTATAGAGTGATCCATTATGAATCATATCTCCCCATTTAGGGAGGATTTTGGTCCCAAAAAGCTTTCACTAAATGAAGTGAGGAAATTGTTCCTCTACCTTCTCCCTAGAGTACCATTTTTCCTTCCATGGAAGTTTCCCTTTCAACCCTATCTACTAGAGGTCATGCTACCCTATTTGGTAGTTATGGACTTCTTCTGCAAAATTGTATCTTCTGAAAACTCTTCTTGAGCTTCTAGTGATAAGTCCTCAATGATAGGTAAGACCTACTCCTTAGTTTCATTATCCAACATGGAAGGCTCGTAGAGTTTGAGATTTTCCACATTCACTAATGAGTAAATGTTCATATATGTGAGTACACTGAGTCTGTAAGAATTATCACCCACCTTCTCCAATACTTCAAAATGATCATACCATAGATACTTGATCTTCTTACCAGGGCCTTGTATCCTTTCTTTGCTCAGATGAAAGTAAACTTTGTCTCCTACCTTGATTGTTTTCTCAATTATGTGTTGATCATGTCGGGCCTTATACCTTTCCAATGACTTCTTCAATGTCTCCTATATTTGCAAATGGATCTGCCTAATATTTTCCACAAATTTCTCTACTTTGAATGTTTCTCTTATGATGCCATCTGTCACTCCTCCTTGTCGTCCATATACAACATCCAAGTATGGTGGAAAATACCCAAAGCAAGTTTCAAAATATGACTTATTGGTAAAAGTATGGACCACTTTGTTATAAGAGTGTTGAATATAGATCAAATTTTCATCCCAAGTCTTTGGATGCTTCTGATTGTAACAAATCAAAAGCTGAACCAGTTTTCTATTGACTACTTATGTTTTCCCATATATCTGTGGATTGAAAGTTGTATATCTCTTCAACCTTGTGTCCATTTTTTCCTAAAGTGTAGTACAAAAATCACTAAGAAATCTAGTATCCCTATCTAAGTTGATGCTCCTTGGTATACCAATGTGAACCTAGACATGTTCAAAGAACATGTTTGTTTTTTCTTGTCCTTTGATGGTATTTTTACGAGGCATAAGAATGCACATATTGTTGAACCTATCAACTACCAAATAGTCATTTCCCTTCTTGTTTGTTGGAAAACCACCCACAAAATCCATGGATATTTTATCCCAAGATTAAGTTGGTATAGGTAAGGGATGTTGTAAACCTTCCTATTACTAAGCTTGTTGGTACAACAAAGTATGCATCCTCTAATGTATCGAGATACATCATTTTGCCTTTTGGGCCAATACACATGCCTTTGTAAGTTGGAAACTATCTTCCCAACACCAAAATGTGTTGCAACCTTGGAGGTGTGAGACAGGTGTGAGCTACTCTATTAAGTTACAATCTTTCATCTTTAGGAGCATAGAGCTTGTCTATCTTGTAGAGAAACACATTCTCAAGATGATATTCAACCTTATTGTCACCTTATTCTACATGAAATTGACCTTATAGATACTAAAAAAACTCTTTAAAGTCCTCATCTTCCATGTATGCCTCTTTGTATACATCATGGGTAAAAGGATCCTTGTGCATAAGAGTTCCCAAAAGTTGTAATATTGGATGTAGGTGCTTGATTGATATTCCATTTCACCTCATTGAAATATTTTTATTGATTATTTTCCCACTTGAAACTCTTACCACTAGATTTTACAATGAGTGGCACAAATACCACTAAAAATGATGCTATGAAATTCATTAGGTATTGTGATGCCCCAACGAATCTCTTAATTTCAGTGACATTACTAGGAACTTGCCACTTGAGGATGGCCTCCATATTCGCATGATCTATATTAAGTTCCCCTCTGCCAATCACATGCCCAGAATACCAATGGTTTCTAAGAAAACTCATATTTCCTAAGGTTAGCCAATAGTTGATGTTTTTTTCTAAATCTCTAACACCTGAATGAGATGTGAGATGTGATCTTCCTAGGTATAACTATAAACTAATATGTCATCCAAATACACTATTACAAATGAATATATATAGGGATGTAAGACATCGTTCATCAATCGCATAAATAGATGGTGCATTACATAAACCAAAAGGCATTACCATCCATTCATACAAAACTTTCCTTGCCTTGAAGGTGATATTCCAAGTATCTTCTTATTTAACTTGTACCTGGTGATATCCCAATTTGAGATCAACTTGGTGAAGTAMTTTGTTGGAGTCACTTCACACACACCTAGGATKTMTTTTTCCTAAGGTTTTTCCTATGTTTATTARTCTTTATCCAATCTCCTAAAGTTTAGGGAGAATATTCTCTTCAATTTTCACTTCAGTTTGACTAGTTGAGTGGAGTCTAGATGTTGCATTGGTTTTGTCACCATGCAACATTGGGGTCATCTCCACTAATGCACATTTTTCTTGAGATCATCACCAAAATAGTGCATTACCCATGATTCCCTAATCTCATCCTCACTTTTCTATGCTTCAGTCAGTTAACTGAAGACTGGTAGAGTAGTTAACTCAGCTAGGTGGAAGTTCACTCTCGTAATTTTTCGAGAGACTAGACTAGCTGGTAGTTCACTCCCATAACTTTTTGTGTGTTTCCAGATCACTCTAGACCACCACTATGGTGCATTGGCTTCACCTCCAGTGTGAATTGGTTGATTTATACATAGTATATCATGTGTGAATTATTCATTATTCATTATAGTTAATGAGAATTCTTCCATTCTTTCTCGCTTGCTTCTTCTTTCTCAATTTATCTCTGAAAATGTGTCTAGTATTTTCTAGCTAGATCTATTATGTGCAGGTTCAACACATTTACATGGTATCAGAGCTGATGAACTACTAAGAAAATCTACACCGAATTAGTTTTTGCAGGTACCAAAGATTGAAGACATCGAAAAAATGGAATTCCCAAAAGAAGTCATTCTTACACCTTATAACTTCTTTGCATGGAAGGAGAATATGGTCATGAATATTTGAAGTAGAGGATTGTGCAGGTTAACCATGATTACAGAGACAGAATCGACATCATCCATAGAAAAATCTAAGTATCTAAATCGAATGGATGAAGCATTCAGAACAATTTGCAGTCTCATTTCTCTTTATCTCCTTTTTCGCATATCTTCCTGTAAAAACCCCAATGAAGCCTGGACCACCATGGAAGGGAACTTTTGAAAATAGGATGATATGAGGGGACACATGCTTGAGGTGGAATTTCTCACATTGGATCCAAAAATATTCGACAATCTCCAAGATTTATTTACAAAATACAAGGATTTACTGTTGCAACTCAAAGCTTGTGGGGTTGATAAATCTAAGGAGGAGAAACAAATGGTTATCACCATTATCTCCAAAATTGGTTTTGAATTCTCTGTGTTCATATCCACATTCCATTCATTCAAATTCACCTTTGGAGCCACCTTTAATTTTCCTTCTCTTGAGGAATTTATCGAATCCCTGACACAAGAGCAAACCAAGCTCATCAACATGGGAAAAATAAAAGGCCCAAAGGTGCATGAACTTACTATGCAAGATGGAAGACATCAATATCATAAATCTAAAGATAAATAGAAAAGGAAATCTCATGCAAATATGAAGAAGGAAGGGTACTCAAAACCTTCACCTATCCAAAGGTGGAAAGGGAAGAAAAGGGAAGAAGTGCACATACTTCCATAAAGGATTACATCTAGAATCCACATGCCTACAAAAATAAATAGATCTAATGAGTTAAATACTTCAACAAAAAAACCTTGGATATCGCATCCTCGAGGGTGCCAAGAAGAAGAAGCCAGAAAATCAGAATCCCAAGAAAGGCAATTCTAGCCATGCCTTGATTGCCATCAACTCCTCTCCTGATGCCTAGATTCTATATTCAGGAGCATCACATCACATGGCTGACACAAAAGTAGTCTACTCTTCATTGGATGCATGCAAAGGTCCTCCTATTTTGATGGGGGACAACTCTCCAGTCGAGTTCACCAGCAAAGGAAGGATTGAACTCACCAACGAAAGCTTCAAGAATGTGTTGCATGTTCCCAAACTTTTCATCAATCTTCTCTCCGTGTATCAAATGAAAAATTCTAGCACTGGAAAGAAATTCATATTCACAGCTAATGCAGTGAACATATATGACATGAAAACCAATTCCAAGGTTGTTATCGGTGAGGCAAATCATCAATCTAGATTGTATACATTTTCTAAATTTATTGAACCAGATTATGCTTTACTTCTTACCCATGCTGATGAAAGAAATACGATATGGCATGAAAGGTTCAGGAATTTGAATTTTAGATATATGCAACATCTTAGAAAGAAAATATTGGTTGATAGTCTACTAGAAATCCATTTCTCCAAAGGAATCTGTGAGGAATGTGTTCTTGGAAAACACCTTCAAGAGAAATTCGAAAAAGGAAAGACTCAGAGAGCTTCCTCTCCTTTAGATCTGATCCATAGTGACCTCATGGGCCCTTTTCCGAATCCATAAATCAGAAAAGAGAGGTATTTTCTCATTTTTGTTGATGATTTCTCACATTTCACATGGATTTACTTTCTCAGGCAAAAATCATAGGTCTTTCAAAACCTCAAAGATTTCAAAGCCCTGGTTGAGACACAGTCAGGAAAGAAAATCAAATTCCTATGAACTGATAACGGGGGAGAGTATTTCAATCATTAGATACAAAATATGTGTCATGAGGCAAGGATTCAGTTGCAGCACATAGTTCCCTATACTAAGCAGCAAAATGGAGTTGTTGAGCGGAAAAATAGATCTATAAAAGAGATGACATATTACATGCTACATGCAAAGTCACGTCCACAAAGACTATGGGTCAAATCACTTAATTGTGCAACCTACATCCAAAACAAATCTCCCCATATATCTTTCAAGGATAAGACCCCCTACGAGGCTTGGAGCAGCCTCAAACAAGAAGTGACCCACTTTCATATTTTCGATTCATGTGCATAGGCATGGACTCCCTCTGAAAAGAGGAAGGCACTTGATCCACAAAGAACATAGTGTATCTTTGTTGGATACCCCGGCGGTGTGAAGGTATACAAACTTATTGATCTTTCCTCGGACCATCTCATCATTGAGCGAAGTGTCCAATTTGAGGAAAGTGTCTCACATGTACCTCAGCAGCCCCATGCAGGCACCTTCATTCTTCCACCTGTCTGAGATGATGAGCATGCACATGTCGACTCTTCTTCAGACAAGAGTTCTGATTATAAGGATTCAGATGATCCATATAGAGTCAATAAAGTCATATGCAGAGTCAGTGCATCCATATGCAGATGCAGATCCAGAGAAGAGGCCCAATTGGGCCCAAACTACTCTTCAGGATGCAGGGGATCTTGTTGGTGATCCAGTCAATACTAGGAGGACTTGATCTGATTTAGAGGAGCCTCCTATTTCCCTCACTTCCATTGAACCATTTCCCTCTAGGCATGTTTTCTTGGTTCAGTATTCATATCCACGGTCTTATGGCGAAGCTACTGGAAATCCCTTTTGGGAATATGCCATGCAGGAGGAGTACAACTCCCTCCTCGAGAACCAAACTTGGGATCTAGTTCCCCTTCCTTCTGGAAGGAAAATTTTCAGGTGTAGATGGATCTATAGGACCAATATCACAATGGATGGACATATTAGCATATACAAAGCCACACTAGTTTCTAAATGATTTCAACAGGTGCATGGCATTGACTATGATGAGACCTTTGCTCCAGTAGTGAAGATGGATTCCATATGTTTGGCACTTGCCATTACGGTAGCCAAGGGATGGGAATTCCATCAGATGGACATGAATAATGCATTTCTTCATGGTGATCTCTCTAAGGAGATCTATATGGAGCAACCCCAAGGATTTATGCAGGATTCCTCTTTTTTCTGTCGACTGAAGAAATATATTTATGGCCTCAAGCAGGATCTAAGGGTATGGTATGCCAAGATGGACTCCTACCTGTTGTCACAGAAGTTTCTACATTGTAAATCAGACATGAATGTCTACATGATCAGGACGGTTGATTCACATCTACTCTTAGTTTTGTATGTTGATTATTTGTTGATCACTGGTTGCTCGACTTCAGCGATTGCTACAGTCAAGAGGATTCTACATGATAGGTTCTTGATGACGGACATGGGTCCGCTACACTTTTTCCTTGGACTCGAGATCATTCAGGATGCATCAGGAATCAAACGGACTCATGCTAAGTATGCACGAGATCTCCTTGAGAGATTTCACATGACAGACTGTAAGTATTCTCCAAATCCTTTCCTATCAGGAGTCAAAATTGAGGATGGCAGGGACACTTCACTGGTTGACAGCACACTGTACATAAATCTAGTGGGGATCTTGTTGTATCTCACACACTCCAGACCAGACCTCTCACATGCAGTTGGCACAGTTTCCAGGTTTATGCAGGACCCGCATGGACTACATTGGAAGGCTGCAAAGAATATCCTTTGATACGTATAGGGCACCATCACCTTTGGGATTCATTATGTAGCAAACTCTACATTAGATATCATCGGGTTCACTGATTCTCACTGGGCTGGTGATAGCACTGATTGCAAGTCCAAATCTGGTTACTCACTCAGTCTTGGTTCCAGGCCTATCTGTTGGTCGAGAAAGAAGAAGGTTTTCATTTCTCTATCTTTAGTCGAGGTAGAGTACAGAGGGGTAGTTAACATAACCATTCAAGTTATGTGGCTACCAAATTTTCTCACTGAGTTGGGCATTCAGTTTCATCACTCGATCATCATCTGGTGTGACAACCAGAGCACTCTGAAGTTCTACATAGATCCAATTCAAAGGTAGTGGATGAAGCACATCGAGATCCACATTCACTACATCCTAGATTTGGTACACGAGGGAATCATCGACCTACAATTCTGTCCTTCAACGGAACAAACGGAAAACATCTTCACCAAGACCTTCACTAAGTAGAAGTTCCATTCTCTACGAAGTCATCTTGGAGTGAAGGACACAGTTTCCTAGAAACTATCAGTTCTTATTTTTACATACAATATTGTACATTTAG
>SNQJ01S0025583.1:44198-61308 GCA_010110895.2 Picea sitchensis
TGTATGTGGGTACCTAACATGGCCTCGTTGTCGGGACCCGTTCTTTATTTTCACCATAGTGATGTTTATTAGTATTTATCTAATCTCCTAAAGTTTAGGGAGAATATTCCTCGAGGAGAATACTCTCTTCAGTTTTCACTTCAGTTTGACTAGTTGAGTGGAGTCTAGATGTTGCATTGGTTTTGTCACCATGCAACATTGGGATCATCACCACTAATGCACATTTTCATTGGGATCATCACCAGACTAATGCATTACAAATAATTCCCTGATATCCTCCTCACTTCACTTTGTTTCGGTCAGTTAATTGAAGACTAGTAGACTAGTTAACTCAGCTAGGTGGCAGTTCACTCTCTTAACTGTCCGAGAGACTAGACTAGGTGGCAGTTCACTCCCATAATTGATGGTGTGTGTCCAGATCACTCTATACCACCACTATGGTGTGTTGGCTTCACCTCTAGTGTGCATTGGTTGAGTTATACAGATTATATCATGTGTAAATTATTCATTATTCATTACAGATAATTCAGTATTCATTATGGTTAATGAGAATTCTTCCATTCTTTATCTCTTTCTTCTTCTTTCTCAATTTCTCTCTGCAAATGTGTGTGGTGTTTTCTATCTAGATCTATTTTGTGTAGTTTCAACACATTTACATACTTTGCATGTTGCAATTGGTCTAAAAAATCATCAATCATGTGCAGAGATTACTGATCCTTGAGTGTAATATTGTTCAGAGCTTTGTAGTCAATACACTTTCACCAAGTCCCATCCTTCTTGGGTACTACGATGATAGTTGACCCATAAGGTGAGGTGCTTGGTTGAATTTCTCCCTTCTCTAGTATTTCATGCAATTGTTTCTTCATTTCATATGCTTCTAGGACAGACTGTCTTTACATCCCAATATTTTGTAATGGGGAGTCAGGAAAAAACTATATCTTGTGCTCCACTTCCCTCTTAGTTGGTAACCCTTTAGGCTCCAGGAACACTCCTTTGTATTCCTACAATAATTCCTCTAATTGTTTTTTCTATTCTTTAGTACATCCCTTCATATATGCCTTCACTCTTGCCGATTCATCCCTTAGCTAATTTTCTCTTAAGAAAATCGATACAAATTTTCTTCTAGAACTAATCAATTTTTTGGCTTGGTTATAACTTACTAGAGATATATTCCATTTATATTTGTGTTCATTGATAATGAAATACTTTCCATCCTTGATCAGGCGGTATCATTTTTCTCTCCTCATGAATATTTCATCCCTTGTATACATGTAGGGGCTTCCAAACACTACACACACATCAACGGGAACTACATTTAACTCCACTTCATCAATAACATATGCAGTTATAGAAAAATTTATCTTACACTATTTAATGAATTTTATCTATGCATCCTTATTCAGCCATCCCAATGGATATGGGCTCAGATGATCATGAACTTCCAACCTAATATTTATTACCAAACCATCTGCTATGAGGTTGGTCTGTGAACCGAAATCGAAAAGAGCATCCACCTTGGTATTCTTTACATGGATCTTAATTTGGAAGAGTTTATTCGTCTCCTTCTCTTCCTTATGATGAAGGCTACTCAATTTGACCTCCTTCTACATTGAGGTGAAGATAATATTCTCATCCACATCCAAGCTAATCTCTACCATGTTGTTGCAATCCCTACCTAGAAAGTTCTTCTTATTGGAATCATCTTTAAAATTATTTGGATTCATATATGGATGTATCTCCCAACACTTATATTCAATGTGACCATCAATATTACAATGATTACAGTTTAAATTAGAGACACCAGCCTCCCCAAAAGATCCAAACTTCTTTGCTAGAGCTTCCGTGAGGAGGGCCATGTTGTCAGAGATGATTAGTGACTTAATATTCTAGCCTCAAAAATCTCTTCTCTATTGCATCATGAGGGTTGTTATCACTGGAATCATCTACCATTGCTAGGATTATACAACTTCCTTGTTAAGCCAATTCCTAGATCTTGCAATTCCCCACAAAAAAAACAAAGAAAATTGCTTTGATACCAATGTGATCTATAAATTACCATGGATATTCCACTAGAACAGTACATCAAAAAATATCTTGCAATATTGTGAAATATTTTATGATATAATTAATTTTTTTAGATCTCATATTTACTATCACTAGCTTAGTATTCAAATTTATGAAATAACTAAAATTAAAAAATGAAAGAACAAGAAAATGAACACACCATCTATTGGGGATTGGGTGGAACTTGATACGAAACATAAAAATAGTATTGCAGATAATCGAAGAGGAAATAAGATTTCAAAGACAGAAAAGGTGGGATTTTGACAAATTTTGGTGAGCTTTACTCTGGATTGAAAAGGATTATCGCATGGATTACTATCGGCCATATTAAAACATGTCAAAAGATCCATTACATTATTAAACTTAGAAATGAAAATACCATCACACAGTGGTAATACTTGAAGACCCAATAAATAATGCAGAGTACCAAGATTTGTCATGTCAAAGGAGTCAACAAATTGTTTCTTCAATATAAGAATGAGATCAGTGTTATTGCCAGTAATGACAAGGCCATCAATATATACAGCGACAATCAAAGTGTCTCCATTGGTATGGAGTATATAGAAGATGTGATTAGATTCACAATGTTTGAAACCAATTCAAAGAAATAAATTATCAATCTTGGCATACCAAGCTCAAGGAACTTGCTTCAAACCATAAAGAGACTTCTTAAGTCGAAAAAACATGTTAGAATTTGTCACAAAATCAAGAGGATTTTCAATAAATATTTATTCAAATAGGTCTCCATGAAGAAAGATTCTCTTCACATCTATTTGATGGATTTTCCATCAAAAACAAGCAGGAAGGGAAAGAATCAGTCGAACAGAGTTCATCTTTGCAACAGGGGAAAAGGTCTCGGTGTAGTTGATACCTTATTGTTGAGAAAATCCCTTTGCAACCAAGCAAGCTATATTTCACTCATAAATACCTTCAGAGGTAAATTTGGTCCTGTAGACCCATCAAAACTTCAAAACATTATTTCCTTATGGTTGGGAAATTAAGTCCCAAGTGTGATTGTTTGACAAAGAAACAATTGTTGTCTGCATAGTATGTTCCCATTCAGGTCATCCTTGAACATCTAAGTAGGAAACAATATTAGAAGTTTCAAGTACATGAGTCAACAATGAAATGTTGGCATGTTTAGTTTGACTTCAATTTTTTCATCTGAAGGAAATATCATTGGCATAAAGTCTAGTAGCTTCAATTATCTTAGCAACCCTTCTGGGTAGACAAGAAACAGGTGAACTATGTTTTATTGCACAAGGTCAATTAGAAGTTGGAGAAATTTCAATTGATGGAGATGGAAAACCAGTCAAAACATATATTGATGAACTAATTGACTTGGAGGTTGACATTCTAGTCGAAACAAGAATAGAATTTGATTATTTAGTCAAAGGACTGAAAATGGAATAGGAGAAATAGAGTCAGAAACAACATCAAAGTGATCATCCTACAATAATCCATAAGAGGCATTCAACAACTTGATGCCAGAAGACTTCTCATCAAACCATACATTTCATTTGATAATGATATTCCATTTGACAAGATTAAACAGTGGATAGGCGTTAGACTCTTCATAGTATCCCATCATGATGCAAGAATGAATTTTTGCATCCAAATTCTTTCTGCAATCATCGAAAATATGACCCTAGACAACACATCCAAACACGTGGAGGGGATCGACTAAAGGATTATTTCCACTCCATCATTCCACTAGAGTCATTAAATGAACAACTCGAGTTGAGATGTGATTGAGCAGATAGTTTGCACAAAATTCAGCTTCAACCCAAAAGTGAGGAGGCAGATCTTTGGCCTACAAAATGCATCTAACCATTTCGACTAATGTCCAATTCTTTTGTACTTCGATGCCATTATACTAAGGTGTGTGATGAACCAACCATTGTCAGTCAATACTAGATTGAACTAGGTATTCTTCAAATGGTCGATTGAAATACTCACCACCATTCTTTGATCTGAGACACTTGATGGGTTGGCCACATTGCTTTTTAGAAAAGGCTCTGAATTCTTTGAAATTTTCAAAGACAAGATTCTTATTCTTCAAAAAATAGACCCAAGTGAAATGAGAGAGATCATCAATTAAATTTAAGATATACCTTTCACTTGCCAAGGAAGGTAGATTGATGCAGTAGAAATTACTGAGAACTAGATCCAGGAGGTTTTGTGCTCACCACGCTTTGCAAGAGTCAAAAGGTTCATGATGTTGCTTTCCAAGCACACAGCATTTGCAGACTCCTTCACGGGGAAACATTTTAGCTAAACCAACAACCATGTTTTGAGTTTCCATCGAGTGGAGACTTCAAAAATTTAGGTGTCTGAGTTGTTCATTCCAAGTTCGACTTCTCTTATCAGTGTGAGAAACAAGAACAATTGGTTCAGTGTCAATTCAAGTCATGTCACAAAATTTATGTAGAGTGTCCTTCGGGTTGAGAAATCATTTGGTCACAGTCAACTAACCTTTATCAAAATATCGAACAAAGAACCGATCTAGAAAAAACTCTACAATCTTACCTATCTATGTTAACTGAGCAACAGACAACAAATGGGAAATGAGATTTGGCACATGATAAATTTCGACAATTATCCCTTGTCCATAAGATACACCACCTTGACCAGCAATATCGAGAGAAAAATCATCAGCAACATAAATCTTCCTCTCCTCAAATTCATTCAAGGATGTGAACAAGGAAGCATCCTTATCCATATATTGAGTGCACCCAGAGTCGACTACCCATTCGTTATGTGAAAAATGATACAATAAGGCTTGATAAGTCTCAACTTGGAAGGTGAAATTATCAATGGGTCGATGAATAATGGAAACATATCCTTCAAGGTGTTAACCTTCTCCTCCAAATCGTCTCTTTTCTTGTATCAAACTTTCTCCAAATGTCTAGTATTTCCACAGCACTAACATAGTCTTATTTTTTCAACTTTGATAGGGTCCATATGTTTTCCCTTTAGGTTTCTAGTCGAGGAATCCAGGTCTTTGTGTAGGGGTATCAAACCATCCTCTTTCCCTATGATTTGACTCACCCTTTCCCTTGAGCAAGTGGCTTGATGTTTACCACCAAGCTTGTCTTCTTCAAGTAGTTTTTGCTAATCAATTATCAAAAGACCACATAAATCTTCAAAGGTGTAATCCTTACCATATTCCTTGTGTGCATGCCAGTTGAAATGAACACGTCAAATGGTGTTCTCAAATTAATCAGTTTCAATGCGATGAGTTTTTTATCTTTCTTATAATAATTATTTCCACATTCACCCAATTTCAACTAGATTTCCTTTACATGCACTAGATAGTCCTCTATTTTTTCAAAACAATGAGGATCGAGAGAGATCAACTCTTTCTCCAACTGCATGGCATGGATTTCATTGACTCTGTCAAACAACTAATTCAACTTCTTTCAGACTTTATGAGGGCATTCGATTCCACTAATGTGAAAATGAATCTCTTGTGAGATATAGGTCATTATGACCCCCACAACTTCATCCATATTTCCATCAACAATGAAATTTTCATGATCGTCTATTGGATCTAGAATCCCAGTCTTCGTATACTTCCACAGTCCTTTACTCTTCAGTAGGGTTTCCATGTTTGGTTAACATACTTCATAATTTTATCCATTCAGAATTACAGGATCAATATTTGAATCCATATTCAATATCTAGACAAAACATTTCTATTTCAACAAGGTCTAATTAGCAAACCACAGACCCAAAGTCAATCACACAACAGATCAAACTCAGCAAGGTTTGTGGATAACAGGGAAGGTTTGTGGATAATAGGAAAGGTTTGTGGATAACAGGAAAGGTTTAAAACCATCCGCTATGATACCATGTTGGGGATTGGGTGGAACCTGATGCAAAACAAACAAATAGTATTAAAGATAATCTAAGAGGAAATAAGATTTTGAAGACATAAAAGGTAGTGTCTAAAGAAATCGTTCCAACACTTAACCACAACACATTGTGATCAAAACATCACAATGAATATTGTACACAACAACGATATCACTTTATATATTGATTATAATGACCCATAGGGTTTTCTATTTATAGCTTCAATATCTAACCAACTTCCTTGAAATTGGGAAGATCTTGTCCACATGTAATTGTAGGTTGTTAGAGTTGACTTCGTCAAATCCACATTATCAAGTCAAATGGACAAGGATGCTCTCCTCGACTATCCATGTGTCCAACTCATAGCCAATTTCTCAGTTGTTCGATCCATCGATCGACTGTATTTTATTGTTGGTTGATTGTCCAACCAACAGACTTGTTGATTGCTTGACCAACTAATGTAGAGATCTGGTTGATCGCTCGACCAAATGTTTCCAAATGTAGGTTGATTGCTTGACTGACTGATTCCAGAATATCCATGATGAACCATCATGACTTGATGTGCCAACATCATGCACACAAATGAACATAAGATATGACCATGGAAACCCAATATGAGAGAAAACCTAGTTAGAAGGTGAGGCATATTCTCTACTCTATTTTCTTTAGTGACGAAATGCAAGTACAAACAAAAGGGGAACTCTATATGGATTTGTCTATGACACTATGGGATAAATGGATATTATAGAATCTTCTACCTCTTATGTTATAATCTAAATTCTCACTCTTAAATGCTTTTCTCAACTATGGAACAAGTACAATGCTAAAAGAATGGAAACCCTTCTCTTCCTAGAAACCTAATATTTAACATAGCCTGATAGCCATCTAGGATTAGGGTTTTAGCATGCATGAACCCTCAATTAATGTTAGGGTTTTGGACCCTCTATAATCTTATTGAAATTCCACACATGACTAGCCGCACATGGGTCAGTAATGGGGGCTGACATGGAATCCACTCAATACCATGGTGGTCAACAAGGTAGGTCAACTTGCGGGAAGCATTACTTTTTCATACGATCTCCAATTGAGGTCAATTTCAAACCATTGGAAATATCTCGATGTGAAGAACAACATAAAGGGTATAGATCTATGCTCACAAAGTTTTTACCCAAAAAACTGTCATTCGATGCCTCAAACTAGATCTAGAAGGTTTTGGACCCCAAATCTCCAAAATGGGCCCTACAAGCCAAGTTCTCCAATTTTTCCATCCAAAAATTACCAAGAAAGATGAAAAATTATATATTGATCCATTCAATATTAATCGACCATAATAGGTTGAAATCATGTTGTCAAGCAGCACAACAAAAAGGAACCTTAGTCGGCATACTTTCAACTAGGAAGTTCTACCAATTAACTATAGGTGTGCTCAACAAACGCATTGTTAAAAAACAATAAATCAAACTAATATAATTGTGTGTGTGTGTGTGTGTGTGAAAACCTGTGTTAGTCAATCTCAGTCCAAGATAGGATAAAAGTGTAACTATAGGTGGATATTGTGTTCTTGAGCAAACAATCCTCTTTTGCACACTTGGTAAGGGTGCTCTAGGATAAGCTAAGAATATAGTTAATGGACTAGTCATTTGACTATTCACCAAATGATCTATCCAAGGTGAGAAAAAATGATAACTTCTTCATGGCACACGTTTTGGTTAAGTCAAAACTATGTTGGTCAAATTTGAATCCTTCCTCCATAGGTCGGGTTTCATTAAGTCAAGGTAATACATTTATTTATTGTCTAACTTCTCCAGTAAATGCATCAATGTGGATATTCCACTCCTTAGTCGATCTAATCTCGGTGCACCTAATATATTAGCAGGTCGAACCTCAAATAGATTTTAAGCTTCATGTATTTACTTCTAGTCTAATGTAGAGATATTTCAGGTTTTCATTCTCAATTCAGTCGACCCTTTATTGTGTTTTATGGTTGGCCTCCAAGCCTGGGCACACAACCAAGGAATCCATTCCACACACTTACCTTCAGTCAATATGCACGTTCCAATTCTGTCGAACATATTAAACCACTTGGTCGACTGCATAACTTCACACTCTTGTTTACAACTATATCACTACATATTTTAGGGTTTACCATGCATAGGTCTTGATTATTCAAATTACAATCGATCCATTCGTTATGCCTCAAAAATTAACCTCTAGTTGATATATTCTCATAGGAAGAAGACATGGTCTCTACTTTTAGTGGAACTAACCACATAATTTCCCAATGAATGGATTCAATCTTCATCCACCAAGAACTCATTTGATCTCTTCGATTTCTATATACTATAAATCTCCATGGGACTTCCATATTTTTCCAACAAAGCATTGATTTTGGAAAAATACCAAAAAAAACATAGATCACACCAAGGAACTAAGGCACATAATGGTCGAGTTTAGAAAAAATCACCATAATCTCACTAAACAAACTTAGCTTAGTACAACAATATTGTAGCTCATCAAGCCCACTAGCTTCACTGGAACTTGATCATATTGTGCAAAACCCTAACCAAGAATAAATAGAAATCATACCATGTTGAGACTGGAAGAAAACAACATAAGTGAAAACAAAGATTCCAAAAGCATTGGTGGTGTTAATAGACATTGTTATCATTTAAGAACAATGAGTATAGTTCCATGAGTAAATTTTGAGATGGACCAATCTAATTATCACCTCATGCCCCATAATTTTCCAGAAAATGTGGATCTAAAATGATCAAGTGGACATAGTCAACTATGTGTGCCCATTTTGTGGTTAATTGAGTCCATTCCCTAGTCAACTCTTGGTATTATGACCAGCATGCAATAATAATTTGCACACTAAAATTGCACATAAGAAGAGAAATATACTCACAAATGTCACATTTCATTAATGTACATAATGATACATCACTCTCACACTTCAATACATATGCCAGGCCTCATAATATGGCATTCAGTTTCTCATAACAAGATGTCACATATAGCATAATAATCTCTACAATATCTCCATAAATATATACATAAATGTCTATGTGATTTCCATCCCTAACTTCACTCATTGTCCTCATCTTTCATCATGTGTAGACTTATAGAATAAGTCTACTTTCATGAATAATGATTTCATCATATCATAAGTATGAATTATTCCTTCATAATCTTCCTTAATGATAATTATGATTCAATATGGATGTCTTGATTTGTCTTAATCTTCAATCTTCTTCATTTGGATCATCTTTTTTCTTCTTCATCTGCATCTATTTCTCCAATTGTCATTGTCTTCTTGAGTTGTATATGAGTCAATCATATGAACTACACCATCTTCATATCAAGGATTTATTTATCTTACCCTTCACCTTCCCATGAGTTTTCTACGGGTTACCCTTCAACCATTACATCATACCTAGGGTTTTTCTCGGCTTACCCTTAACCATTACAAACTCAAATTGGTTTCATCTTATCATGAACCATTCATTACATTAGGTGGTTTTGGATAACCACAAACCTGTGTCTATTATTACAAAGTGGTTTTTGGTTTACCACGAACCAGTACAAAAATACTTGACTCAAAGAAATAACTCAATAAACTGGCAACTCTTTCTTAAACATGAACTGACTTTAATGACAACTGGGCTTTGCAGGACCAACTAACTCATGAAATTTATGTGGGAGATATTGTTGTACATTTGAAAACTTGACCCTGTAAAATCCTTTCAACATAAACACAACATTATGTCATTCAAGGACATCTATCCAACCACATTGGATTTGTATGTGAGGCTTTGATATTTCTCGATTCCAACACTTGTGATGATCATGATTTTTAAAACCGCAGATACTGCAAGGATGTAAGTTCCAACATTTTTCTTTTGCGTGCCCTTTTCTTCCATAATTACTACAACATTCTTCCCACTTTTTCACTTGATTTTTTGTTGTGGTTGATTCTCTTAGTTTGTTACTCCTGCTACTACTTGTAGATGATTCATCTGTTGTCATTGTTTTCGTTTTCACGAATTTGATAGGTGCATTGCTTGTTGGAAATTCATATCCAAGGCCTTCATTTATTGGTCTTACACATACTTGTATGGGATTCTGGATACTTTGACCATTCTTGCCTAAACCTTTTCCATCATAACCCATATTATTCATAATTTTTTAACCCATTCCCTTTGTGTGATTTTCAAAGCAACCTAGTTCATCACCTTTAGTAAGAGGTTCATCTTTAGAAATATCATCAAGGTAATCATTTTAAGTATCATCATTTGGAGTCTCATAACAAGAAAGAGACATATCTACATCAACATTATTATTATCAACCAGAAAACAAGTATCACATGAACTATCAATCTTCTTAATCAACTCACTAGTATCACAAATTACATCACACACCACTTTTTCTGGACTCATTCTTATTACTTCACCTTCAAGTGCTAACAACACATTTTCCTTTGCCAGTTAGTCTTGTTGCAAAGATTTTATCATTTGATCTTTCTTATCATTAAGTTTGAGGATATCATTTACCCATTCATCCAATTATTCCAACCTTTCTTCTAGTTTTCTTATGCATTCTCTGGTGCAATAAAAAAATCCTTTAAAATAATTGTTCCTTATTGAATTGTCTTGTTTATGTTGTTTATGTAATCTATCAATTTCATGGAAAACATTATCAAGATCATGTTGCATCAATTCAATTTCATGATTGGTTTTTTGTAGTTGTTTTCATCATTTACCCATTATGAAGTATCAATGTAATCATGCTCGCTTGTTGAGTAACACAACAAATCGGGTGTATTGCACATAGTTTATGGAGAAGAAAACAACGCTCTGAAGCGTTAGGGTTTTGTCTATGTTCGCCTTAGCTGCCTTCCATGGCCTCTCCAGGAGGAGGGGATTCGTCGCCCCCTCCTTCTCCTGCTTCTTCCTTTCGCAAGCTTCTAGCTGAACAAGGTAAGAAGCTCCCCCATGCGGATCCCCCTAGCTTCGTCAATAAGCTTGATTCAATACTTGAAATTGATCTGCCCCCAGACCATCCAATGAGGGTAGCAGTTTCCCTGTTAGAACGAGGACTGGTTGGACAATTCATGGGGCTCTGGCCGTCAACCCAAACCACGAACAATTGGATCCAAAGGAATTGGAGACCACTGATAAAAAATAGTGTAACCTGCTATGCGATGGGAAGAGGATTCTTCATCTTTGAATTCATTTCTTAGGAAGATAGGGATCTCATCTTCAGGAATGGGTCGTACTTCATGGGCACTCAAGGGATTTATCTGAATCACTGGACTCCAAGATTCGATCCAGCTCTAGAAGTTCCCAAGGATGTTCCAGTCTGGGTCAGGCTACCCAATCTACCAATCCATTGCTGGAACCCCTCTTTGCTTCAAGCAATCGGGAATGGGTTGGGACAATACATCGACAGAGCAAACCCTAGAGACCAATACTCATGCACACGAATCTACGTGGAAGTCGATCTAGATGAGGGACTTCCTAAAGTGATCAAACTCAAGGTTGGAGACTGACAGCATTACCAGAAGATGGACTATGAACAACTCTCGTTCAAATGTAGGGGATGTCATGAATACAAACATTTTCAGAGGAACTACCCTAAAAACCCAAACATGGAGAAAGAAAGTGGAGAAGACTGGCAACAACAAAGAAAAGGAAGATCCAACTCCAAAACTAAAGGCCCAAGGAATGAAAAGACAACCCCCACACAACCCAGGGACCCAGGAAATAATTCATACACAAGGGTAGAGAACACCTTCAGAATACTGGCTCAGGAACCTGCAGAGAAAACAGTAGAAGAAAACACATAGGAGGAATCCCCAACAGAAGAAACGCGTGAAAATACGACCCCCAAAGTCAGAGAAATCCACTCGCCGACAGAAGAAGTAGAGAAATGCAAATCCCCCCAAGAAAGGACACAAGACCAGACATAGAGGAAGGTGAGGTCTCGTTAGATAGTGAGTACAAAGGTGCAAGTGATGCCCTGTCCACACCAAAGAAAATAGGAAGAGGTAGGAAATCTAAGAAGGAAGAAAGAGACCTACAAAGATGTCCTAAAGGGATCACAACCAACAATCAGACAACTAATCAATGTCAAATAGAAAATAAAGCACTCCAAGGCCTCCCAAGGAGGCCATTCATCCCCCCAAGGTAATTAATGAAACTAACTTCCTGGAATTGGAGGGGATTCAGAAGCAAAAGGAAAGAAGAAGCACTTAAGGACATCAAAAGAGCCTTAAAATCAGATATCCTACTCCTCCAGGAGACCAAGATGGATAGCCAAGAATTACTCAAAGCAACAACTATCCTATGGAGAATAAGCCAAGGAATACGCAAGAGGTGCCTCAGGCGGGTTAGGCACCCTGTGGAACACTATGACGTTCGATCTGATCAACTCTGAAATGAGCATGCACTGGATCCACACCAGACTCCTTCACAAGGCAACGGGTTGACTAGTAAGTCCCTTCAAAATCTATGTACCACACCTGTTAATGGAAAAAGAAAGTGTTGGGAGACCCTAAAACACTATTTATTGCAAAATGATCTTGACAATATCATTATTGGGGGGGATCCAAATGTGACCCTAGCTTTAGATGAGAAAAAAGGTGGCTCCATTGTACGAGACCCAGCAAGAGAGTGGGTGGAAGATCTAATTTGAGATTGGGACCTAGAATATATCAATCCTACTAAAGGCAAATACACATGGAAAAACAAAAGGATAGGACTAGAGCATATAGCAGCCAAGATGGACAGATTCCTCGTCCAAATCTCCTTCTTGCTTCTAGGCCTCACTCCCACCTCTTCGATCCTCCCTCATAGTGTGTCAGATCACAAGCCCATCCTCTTAGAAATTTCGTGTGACATAAACCATGGGCCCATAACTTTCAAATTTATCCCAACTTGGCCCCAAGACAAAGACTTCCTAAAGCTAGTGACCAAAGTCTAGAATGGCACAGTAAGAGGCTCAGCCTTCTATGTGTTGGAAGAAAAACTCAGGAGATTAAAGACATAGATAAAAACTTGGGAAAAAGGTCAGGCAAATCCAATTAAAACTCGTCAAGAAGCCCAAAAGCAGTTAGGGAACCACCAACTGGAAATGGGAAATCAGGAGATCACCCAAGAATGCTTGCAACAAGAAGACCATCTACAAAGGCAATGGCACAAGGCTTGTCATGAGGAAGAAAATTATTGGAGACATAAATCCAGAAGCCTTTAGCTGGAAGCAGGAGATAGAAACACAAGCTGCTTCCATAAGCAAGCTGAGGCAAGGAAGCAATTTAAAATAGTAACATAAATTCAAGTTCAAAATCAAGCAATCACGGATCCAAAAGGCATTAAAGCAGCGGCGACTGAAGCCTTCGAAGAACTCTATACTGAAACACAAAGGAATGATATAGACCCCAAAGAGTACCCTCTCTCCCTTATCCCAAAACTCATCAAGGAAGACATCAACAACAGCCTAACTAAGGAAGTTACTCAACAAGAATTAAAGGAGGCACTGGACCATATGAATCTTGACAAAGCCCCAGGCCCAGATGGCTTCACAACAAGATTCTACCAGCAAAGCTGGGATATAATAAAATCATATCTAACGAAGTTGATCTATAAATCTCAAACTTGCAGCAAACTAGGAGGTGGAACCAATTCAGCCTTCCTGGCATTGATTCTGAAAGAAAAAGGAGCAATCAGCTTCGATAGATTTCGGCCAATCTCCCTCTGCAACACAAGCTATAAAATTCTCACAAAAATAATAGACAACATAATCAAAACAATTCTTCCTATAATCATCTCCGAAAACCAAGGAGGATTCATCAAAGGCAGACACATAGTAGATAACATCATCCTAGTGCAAAAGGCCCTGCACTCAAGCATCCGGAGGAAAGACAAAGGTATGATAATAAAACTTGATCTTGCCAATGCTTTTGATAGAGTAAGACATAATTTTTTATTTAAAGTCATGGAAAAATTTTGGTTCACCCCAGCTTTTGTAAACTGGATCAAAGCGTGTATCGGGTCACCTTGGATAGCCCCTCTTGTGAATGGGAGGGTAACTAAGTTCTTTCAAGTTTCCGTAGGACTCCGACAAGGTTGCCCCCTCTCTCCCCTCCTCTATACAATTCAAGCCTCAGTACTGAGCTTCCAACTAGAGCATGGCCAGAATCACAACAATCTCCATGGGTTGAGAATAGCACCAGGGGTAAAGGACACAAATCATGCCCAGTTTGCGGTTGATACTCTGCTAATGGGAGGCGTGTGCTTACAAACAAAAAGGAAATTCAAGAATGAATTAGTGGATTACACAGAAATCTCAGGAAGTGTCATAAGTCCCACTAAAAGAAAGATCTATGGTTGGAATATAACGCCAAATGAAATGTTGGAGATCGCTAGGGTACTTGGAATGGAAGGTTGTACCAAATGGGATACCTTTAAATACCTGGAAGTCTCAATCTTCAACTCCACCCCAAGAACCTCACACTGGAATTTGTTGATTGACAAGATAACTTCCTGGGGAGCGAGTTGGTTAAACCTGGCAGGTAAAGTGATCCTAATCAAGGTCGTCCTTGCCAGCATTCCAATCTATCAAAGCTCTTTACTTTTGGCCCCTGCCTCCATAATACAAAAAAATGAAGCAATGTTCAGAAGGTTACTATGGGAAGGTGGAAAATAGTCAGGGCGAAAGATGCATCTAATAAGCTGGGAAAAAATCTCTAAACCAATCCTGGAAGGAAGTCTCAACTTCAAAAATGCACATGTTCAAAATCTGGCGTTGGGGGCAAAGATGCTTTGGAACCTAACCACCGGGAAACCAACGTGGAGTAAAAAAGCGTTATGGAGAAAGTACTTTAGGGGTCCAAGGGAAAGATGTATAGAGCGCCCAATTCTAGAGAAAAGAGGCTCCCCAATCTTCTCGCTCTATCAGAAGACTATGCCCCATTTCAGACCTCATCTCACTTGGGTGCCAGGCAATGGGAAAAAAATCAATATTTGGCAGGACTCAATCATGGGAGATCCTCCCCTTGGGTTGAGACAGGATCTGGATCGACTCAAAGAATGGATGGTCACTCAAAATTTAAACGCTCTTTGGGACATCTCAATTTGGGTGAATGATGAGCACAAGATGTGGTTAAGGTGGGGAATTACTAACAACCCCCCTGATTTAGAAGAGGACTAGAATGCCCTGAAGCTCTGCCTTCAAGGGAAATCCCCACTCAAAAAAAGGGGAAAAGACAAACGAGGTTGGGGAACGAGCTCAGGGACATACACCACTGCAGAAGGGTATCAACTCACAAACACCCACCCCAATGTCCCAACAAACCCAACAATTTGGACCTCCAAGTCCATCCCAAAAATTGACATGTTTATTTGGACTCTGTCTCACATAAGCATTCTTATGGGAGAAAACCTAAGAAGAAGGGGGTGGGAAGGCCCCAATAGATGCCCACTCTGTCTTCAAGCAGAAGAAACCACAAACCATCTACTACTAAAATGTTCATACTCCAAAGAAGTCTTGCAATTGGCTCTAGGACTGCAAACGGCTGTCATCATACCCCAATATACGCGCAACCTTATCCAAAATTGGGATTCCATCTGGCCTTTCTAGACTGAGAAAAAAGGCCAAATATCCACTCTGTGGAGAGTCCTCCCCAAATTCATCCTCTGGAAAATACGACTGGAGAAAAACAATAGACTTTTCGGGAACTCAAAAGAAGTCCAGCCCAAGTTGCAACCAACATACAGGCCTATTTTGGCGAAAGCGCTCCCCACTTCTACCAAACAAAGAATTATAGAGTGCTAGAGTTGGAAGAGGAACAATGGTTGGCTCAGTTTAAAATTCAATACCAAGGGGGTAAAAAGGACAACAGCTCTGGCTAAGAATCCTGGGAAATACGAAAGGAGAAGCAATATTTTGAAGACTGGAAGACAAAGGAAAAGAAACATATTTTGTCCTTTGACGGGGCCTCCAAAGGGAACCCAGGCTTGGCAGGTAGAGGAGGGATTCTAGAAAGCCCCACCAGATCAATGAAGCTAAGCTTCGCCTGGGGGCTAGGAACTGAAACTAACAACAGAGGAGAAGCCCTAGCCCTCTGGCAAGGGCTCATTCAAGCAATCAGTCATAGCGTTCAAGATCTGGTAATAATTGGGGACTCCCGGATAGTAATCAAAGCCTTAATCCACCAAAGCAAACTCAAAAATGCTAAACTCAATAACCTCCTGGAGAAAATCCAACTCCTCCTTGGGAATTTCCGGTCTTATAAGCTTTACCATGTCTTACGAAACCTAAATGAGCAAGCAGACGCCGAGGCCAATAAAGGAGTCCTCTTGACTATTGGAACCATGGAACTTAATGGAACAATGTCCATAGTGGATCTACCGTGACTCTAGGGAGAAGTCCCATAAAAGAATTAAAGTCATGAGCTGGAAAGGGAAAGGCAGCACGAAAGAAGGATTTGAGAAAATCCAAAGTGCAATAGGACAAAGGTGCTACAGGACAGCGCAAGTGAATAGAAGGTACAACCCAGTGCATCATTTGATCGTTGATTTTCTTTGGGGAGGAGACAGAGCAGTAGGTCACCCATCCCCTTCAGATCACGCGAATTGTTTAGGGGATTCGATTTGGGAGGAGACTGAGCTTAAATCGAGGAGAGGAACTCAACCCTCCATACCAACCTCACGTAGAGACAGCCAAGAAGGAATTCGGCCCAACTACGAGAGGATCGAGTGCAGCAGTAGGTCGCAAGGAGAAGAGAAGAAGTCGTCGAAGATGGCATCCAGTTCGGGAAGTAAGCCAAGCATAAAAGAAAGGCTGAATGCAATGGACGTCGCTCTGAAAAATTTAAAGCAAATGTTGAACTACCAGTTGGAGTTTCTTCAAAATCTGGACATAGACGCAGGAAGAAGATTGGAGACGTTGGAAGGAGACATTACTACCACAAAATTTGAGATCACTGAGGAGCTCAACAAACTCCATAAAGAACTCAAGGACCCTAAGAAAGAATTTGAAACCAGAATCACCCAACGGGAGGAAAAAATGGCTCAGCTAAACAATGAATGGAAGCGAGATCCAGAGAAGTAAAACAGTATTTCAAGTCACGAAAGAGAGTTTTGCAATTTCTCAACAATGATGGCATTTTGTATAGAAGCCTCTGCA
>SNQJ01S0025583.1:67638-87956 GCA_010110895.2 Picea sitchensis
GTAAGGGTATGTTGGAGATGTGGAAAAGAAGGGCACTACAAGAAGCAATGTAGATCCAAAGTTGAGAAAAATAAGGGATCTGAAGAATATTCTTCTACATAAGAAAAGACCTCCAAGGAAGAAGGAGGGGATGTGTACTTGGCCTCTTCAAGAACACATGTAGATCATGAGTCATGGTTGGTTGACTCTGGTGCATCCTTTCATATGACTCCCCACATGGAGTGGTTCTATTAATATGAAATGTATGATGGAGGTAATGTTTTCTTAAGTAATGATTCAACAACCAGAATCATAGGAAGAGGAAGAGTTAAGTTGAGTATGATAGATGTAAGGATTAGAGCACTACCTGGTGTTCTGCATATCCCAAGTTTGGCCAGAAATTTGATTTCTGTAAGAAAAATGGACGATGCAGGGGTAAAAACAATATTTGAAAAGGAAACCTGCAGGATGGTTCGAGGAACAATGGTGTTGCTGAGGGGAGTTCGGTTTGGAACTCTGTATAAGATGTAAGGAACCACTATTAGTGATGGGTGTAATAGTTCCATTGTTCTTGATATTGGAGTTGAAGAATAAATAACTCCTACAGTCTTTGGAGAAATGGTTATGCTATGGCATCAAAGACCGGGGCATATCAGAGAGAAGGGTCTTCGACTACTACATGGTAAAGATATGGTTGAAGGTATGTCTAATGGCTCTCTGGATTTTGATTTGTGTGAACATTGTTTATATGGGAAGAAGAATCAGGTAAGATTGCCCTCTAGTGCAATGAGGGAAGAAGGATTTTACAGCTAGTTCATAGTGATGTTTTTGGACC
This sequence comes from Picea sitchensis, assembly GCA_010110895.2. NCBI lineage: Eukaryota > Viridiplantae > Streptophyta > Pinopsida > Pinales > Pinaceae > Picea > Picea sitchensis. The sequence continues at coordinate 68,453 of SNQJ01S0025583.1, forward strand.
TGTGTCGGTCCCATCATTGGGAAAATCTGTGTACTATGTCTCATTTATAGATGAATTCTCAAGGAAGACTTGGATATATTTCCTCAGGAAGAAATCTGAAGTCTTTGACAGGTTTAAAGATTTTAAGGCTCTTGTTAAGAATCAAATAGAGAAAATAATTAAGGTGTTAAGGATAGATAATGGTAGAGAGTTTTACGAAAATGAATTTGAAGAATTCTGTAAGAAGTGTGGTATAGCAAGGCAGAATACTACTCCATATACACCTCAATAGAATGGAGTTGTAGAAAGCATGAACATGACACTGATGAAAAAATCAAGGTCCATGCTCAATGGTGCCAGGTTAGGGCAAGAATTCTGGGTAGAGCCAGTGGGTACTGCATGTTACCTGGTCAATAGGTCACCCTCATCAACATTGGATGACAAGACTCCACAAGATGTATGGACTGGTAAGGAACCTTCTCTCACACATCTCAATGTTTTTGGCTGCGATGCATATGTTCATGTTCCAAAGGAAAACATGAGTAAGTTGGATAAGAAGGCTGAAAAGTGTATCTTTATTGGATATAAAGATTATCTCAAAGGTTATAAGCTTTGGAACACAGAAACTAAGAAGGTAGTGTATAACCGAGCTGTGGTATTTAGAGAAATGAAGGATGTTGTTAAACATGAAGCCCTACCAAGTAAGTAAGAACTAGAGAAGATAGAGTTTGATTTAAAGGATGATGAATTAGACTCTACAGAAGAACATGAATAAGAAGAAGAAGATCCTCATACTCTAGTATTGAGGAGATTGGATAGAGAAAGAAGGCTACCGGAAAGGTATAGTCCATCTGATTTCCATTCAAATTTTTCTTTGTCTATTACTGATGATGATCCTAGAATTGTCAGGGAGGTAGTGGATTCAGAGGATGGAAATCTATGGAAAAGGGCCATGGACAAAGAAATGACATCTTTGGATAAGAATGAGGCTTGGGATCTAGTGGAGTTTCTAACTGGAAGAAATACCATTGGAAACAAATTGGTATTTAAAAAGAAGTTGATTGTAGAAGGAAAAGTGGAGAAATACAAAGCTCAGTTAGTAGCAAAGGGTTATTCCCAGGTTGAGGGAATTGATTTTGGTGAGATTTTTTCTCTTGTTGCCAAGTTAACCTCCATAAGATTTTTGTTATCTTTTGCTGCTACATTTGATTTTGAAATAGAACAAATGGATGTGAAGACAACATTCCTACATGGGGATCTGGAAGAAGAAATCTATATGAAACAACCAAAAGGTTATGCTGTGAAGGGAAAGAAGGAGCTAGTGTGCAAGCTGAAAAATTCCTTGTATGGTTTAAAACAATCACCAAGAATGTGGTATCAAAAATTTGTCCTCTAAAAATTTGTATGGTTTAAAACTCAGTTGTCCTCTAAATTTGACATGAAGGATCTTGATGCTTCAAATTTCATTTTAGGCATGGACATTAAAAGAGATCGGAAAAGGAGGAAACTCTGGTTAAATCAGAGAAAATATGTCGAGACAATATTCTAGAGGTTTAATATGCAAGAATGTAAACTGGTCAAGCTTCCTAATCCTGTTGGTGTAAAGTTATCTGCGGATCAGTGTCCCAACACACATGAAGAAGAGGAGGAAATGTCTCATGTTCCATATGTGAGTACAGTTGGCAGTTTGATGTATACAATGGTTTGTACTAGACCAGACATTGCACATGCAGTGGGAGTTTTGAGCAGGTATATGTCAAAACCAAGGAAGGAGCATTGGACAACAATAAAAAGGGTTTTCAGGTATTTGCGTGGCACTGCTAGCTATGTATTGTGCTACGAAGGAAGACCGAGATTGTTCAAAGTGGTGGATATACATGGCTTTGTGGATGTAGAGTGGGTTGGAGATTTGGATCATAGGATATCTACAAGTGGGTATGTGTTTAACCTGTTTGGAAGAGCAATAAGTTGGATGAGCAAAAGACAAGATGTAGTGGCACTTTCAAATATAGAAGCTGAATACATGGCAGCCACTCATGCAAGTAAGGAAGTAGTATGGTTACAAATATTGTGTTCAGGTATTGGTTTGGTACAACAAGCTGTAAGGATAGAGTGTGACAGTCAGAGTGAAATTTTTCTGGCGAAGAACCCTGCTTATTATTCAAAGAAAAAGCACATTGATGTTCAATATCACTTTGTGAGAGACACAACTGAAGAAAATAAAGTATCAATGATGAAGGTGGACACTTTGAAGAATGTTGTAGACTCATTAACAAAATCTGTGAGCACTGAGAAATTCTCTTGGTGTAGAGGATCCATGGGCATTGTTGCCCTGGATTTTTTACTATGTAACCCTATAACCCCCTGTATGAAAAGAAAAAAACAAGTGGGAGAATGTTGGGTATGTGTTATATTCTTTGCACAAGCTTTTTTCTGCATTGGTACCACATTTTTTCTGCCTCAGAACTGCATTATATTTAGGTCATTTTTTGACACATGGTTTCTTTGCCAATGGTTTTCTATTTGCGGTTAAGGAATTAGGGTTTTGGAATAATCCAGGTCATAGGATTATGGTTTTGAATGCCGATGGCTCCTATATGTATTTTTTATTGTAAACATTGTAATAATGATGAATAATATAGAATATGCTGGTTTTCCCAGTTTGGGTTTCCAGGGGAAAAATCTCTGTGTAATGTTTGTATTTTCCATTGTATCTTTTCTGTTCCTTTACTGAATATCTGTTTGCAATAGATATTGTACAAGGTTAAAATATACAAGAATAAAAACAATATAATGGTGAAGTGACAATGCCGAAGGATCCCCTTACAGAGGTTGAGACATCGAAGAAAAAGAAGGTTTCTCCAAAGAAACCCTTAGCGCGGAAGAAGTCACAAGACAACAAGTCGTAGTCATAGACTGTGCTCATAGTGGATGACATTCACCTCATTATCGCACCTGTAGCAGATACTTTAGAGGATATTTTGCAGCGAAACGAAGAAAAGCAGAAAACAATGTATGAAAGAATCGAGGCAGAGTTGAAAGGGGTACAACAAGCACTCTATTCTAGCCATACAGTGTCTACTGTGATGTCATCATCAGAAGGTGCAGAATTGGGGCATGAGCCCACCCAAATGCGAAGAATAGTAGATGTGGTAGAATCTCGCCTTTGTCGAGTACAAGAAGAAAAGGAGCAGGCCACAGAGGCATTGAAGCAAGAAAATGAGGAAACCCTAGAGCAACTTCAGGTTGCGAAGCAAGAGAAAGATGACCTCTGGGTGAAGTCTGAGGAGGACAAAGAGCATATCCGGAGAGAAAAATACTAGCTGCTTGCGGAGTAGACTTTGGTCAAGGAGGCAGTGGCTAAAGTACTTTGCTCTATGACGGGCTTGGCCTAGATGGAAGATGAGACAACTGAGAGCCAAGTGGGGCTCGTTGAATCCATTCAACAAATTCAAGCAAGAGTAGCAGAGTTAGAACTACAATCAGTGCCGAGGACTTCACAGGAAGTGCGAGATCAACGGGAAGAAACTGCCAGGAGCACAATAGAAAGAATCAAAGCGTTAGCCGCAAAATGCAAGAAACTTAGTAACCGAAGTGCATAGACTTACGAGCACCTTGCAGAAGACCCAGAGCTGAGGATATTGGAGGCACAACTCCAGGAGGTGAAGAAATAGGCATTTACAATGCAAGCATAGTTGAAGCTTCTTACTATAGTGGAGAAGATGAAAAGGTCACAGGAGCAACGCACAGTTCAATAGCAGGTCATTGCTATCTAGATTCAAGTTATGGAGGTAACACAACGACTCCAATAGGTGCAGGAAAAAGCCTGCACCCTCTTTGAAGAGATCAAGGGACAATGATCATAGTTGGAATAGGTGGTCGCAACCATGGAGCAGTGCCTGGAAGGGCATGTCACCGAGCAAGTCATTCAAGAGTTCACTGAGCAGGAGGCTCTAGCGAAGCAACATGTTGAGACAGCTCGAGCTAAGATTGAGGCCTTCGAAGCATAGTTTCCCATATCAGAGTGACTCGGGATGAGTCACATGTGAGTGTTGGGGGCCTGTTGGCCCTTGACTAGGTTTGGAGGAAACGCTAGTCATGCTTGACCATTTTTGGGACTTCGACAGGCTAGTCGAAGATGGAGCGCCCAGGCGAAGCAGAGATCGCGATATCTTGCCCTTTTTGCAGGCTTTTTGGGTTTTAGGGTTTATGTAACAAGTATGGGATGTCATCCCATGGGTTTACCCATTCTTAGGCCTATTTTGTAATGTATAAATATGTAGCTAGGCGATGTAAGAGAGGGGGGGAGTTCAATCTATGTGATTGTAAGACCTAGTAGGCCGATGGATTAGTGCTAAATATTAGCTATGTGCAAGAAGATGTGTTAAGGTTTGCAGAGCTAAGTGAAAGTGTTTTGTAAGTGCTTTGCACACAAACTTGTAGAGGCTCTATGCTTGGACCTAACTCGGGAAAGGAGGATCTAGCGAGGTGCCCATAGATCTCCTATCCTATGCGAAGTTGGTGTTGTGGCTTGGTGCATGTACGAAGATTGGAAGAGACTAATAATAAGAGAAGAAGATTGGTGGATGTAGCCCCACACTGGGGTGAACCACGTATATCCTGTGTCAATGTGATTTGTGCTATGGTGTTCATGTTGTTTATGTACTTATTTGCTTAATCTAGATGTATGATAGATCTAGTTGATGCTTAGTGCTTTATGATGTGAATGAATGTTAGATATACTATGATGCTATGTGCTGAATGGTTAGATATGCTTGTATCTTGGTTGTTACTGTGTTGATTTGTAATTAGGGTTTTAACCTGTGATGTGAATAGGGGTTAAAGACTAATGAATGTTAATTTCTAAGTTCTCTGTTAAGTATTGTGATCAAAGATCTGTGTCCTAGCTAGGTTGCAGAAACTCGAGTCCTGCAACCCCCCCTTCCTCTACCTTGGGTGAGACTTCATTTTCTTCACAGGTGTTTCCGAAAGGGTCGATAGTTAGGGTTTTGTTGGTGCATTGTTGAAGCATTGAACCCTGGGTCTGCCCCTATGCCAACACTATGTAGAAGAAAAATCTGGTAGTTAAAGATGCAGACTATCAATTGATTGCAGGACACTTATACAAGATGGGTGTAGACAACATATTGAGGATATGTGTACTAGAACATGAAAGACCTAGGATTTTAGCAGAGGCCCATGAAGGAATAGAAGGAGGACATTATGCAGGCAAACCTACCATGCATAAGGTATTATGCGCAGGACTATGGTGGCTGACTATTTATAGATATTCAAAGGACTACTGCTAGAGATGTGATGTATGTCAGATGGTTGGTAAACCTAATAGACAGGATGAGATGCCCCTAAGGCCACAAGTAAAGTTGCATGTATTCGACAAATGGGAAATAGACTTTGTGGGACCAATTAACCCACCAACAAAGAGGTCAGGAGCAAGGTATATTATTACTGCGATAGAGTACTTAACAAGATTGGAAGAAGCAACACCAGTAAAATATTACAGTGCAGAGATAACAACATGCTTCTTGTTTGAGAAAGTGATCAATAGATTTGGATGCCCAAGGATTTTGATAAGTGACCAAGGCACTCACTTCATTAACAACACTATTAAGGCTATGACTGAGGAGTTTGAAGTCTATCATCAAAAGAGTACACCACATCATCCTCAAGTAAATGGAATAGTGGAAGCCTTTAATAATATCCTAGAGAATGCACTGACAAAGATATGCAATGTCAACAGGGATGATTGGGACTTGAATATACCAGCCGTACTATGGGCATACAAGACTACATGCAAAAAATTGACAGGGAAGACACCATTCATATTGGTATATGGACAAGAAGAAGTGGTGCCATTAGAATTTTTGGTACCTAGTCTGCGCATAGCAACAATTACTAGCATGACAGAGCGAGGCATAATACAAGAAAGTCTAAGTCAGTTGATGCTCATGGAAAAAGATAGCATTCTAGTATGGTTTCACTAAGAGGTACATAAAGCAAGGGACAAAGCTTGGCATGATAGACATATTAAAATGAAAAGTTTCAAGAAGGGAGACCTAGTCTTGGTGTATGACAGTAAATCTCTTCAGCACCCAGGAAAATTCAGAATGCATTGGTTGGGACCATATGAAGTAAAGATTGTCACAGATGGGGGAGTTGTACAGTTGAAGGGTTTGGGAGGAAAAAAAATAAGAGGAATGATCAATGGGAGTTGAATGAAACTGTATAGGGACAGTTGACCTCCTAGCACTTAGAAAGTTACAAAAAAAAAAGGACTGCGCCATGCAACAGAGAAATGCGTGCAACAAAGAGGGAGGTTACGACGCTAGACACCAAAAGACGTGCACGAAAATAGAGCTAGCGCAACAAACATAAAATGGCCATGTGCACTGGTGAAACAACATACCACGCACTTGGAAAACTTAGCTCGCTGGAAAAAGGACCAATGGTCAGAAAAAGGTAGAAATTCGAAAAATGACAATTATCACAAAAAGGTGCCAACTACCGACGTCTATCAATATTCAATGACAAGAACGTTCAAAGTCACTTCGCATTAATTGGAACAACTAGTGACATCAAGGAAATTGAATGTCACGTACACGGGAAGCACCAATTCATTTAAACCACAGCTCGGGTAGTTTCTCCAAGAAGCTTCACGACACTTGCTATATAAGGAAGTCACATGGGTAACACAAGAGTTATTGTGAAATTGTGAAATACAGAGGGAGAGAGTATACAGAGAAAAGAGAGAGTATACGAAGCAGAGAGCGATTTAGCAAGAGATACAGAGCGAACTAGCTCGACAAAGATCAACCTTAACCACCATGGCACCACCCAAGCTAGGTGCACCAAGCCAGGTCTACAGAAAACTTCAAAGAAACCATAGAGGACCATAACAACCACAACGAATGGAACAGGAAACCACACAGACTGCTGAATTCATCCACTTGGATGGAATTCCCAAACCCAATATGGAACTAGCGAGCCCCACACCTGTGGTGGAGGAAACCCAACAAACAATAGCAGTTGGCATGGACACTGATATGTCGGAAATGGGAAAGGGTGAGCAAGCCAAGGATGAAGACAACCCTTCGCACCCTGCACACGCTGAAGAGGCCCCGAGGGTAAATGGAACAACCCCAAACCAGACAGAAATGACCGCACCAGGACAATCACACACAACAAAGATGAAGCAACAACAAGAGGGGATAGTAGAAGATGTTACCAGCCAACAAGAGGCATATGAAAATGACAGAACAATGGAAGTTGGAACCTCGAGTCAACCACCACAATGAAAGGGAAAACAACCCATAGCAATATCACCATACAGATAGGTTGTAACAACCATAGTCTTGCCTTGCATTTTAGAAGGGGTTCACACAATTCCTAACCATCTGGGATGCTTGGAAAAACTACGGTACTCATACCACAATGTGGCCGATGTACTCGCACAAAATCCTATCGAATAACTCACAAAAAAGGACGAGTCCCATAACTAGGGTTTGAAATCTTCCACAACCTTTTCCCACAAACACATAGTTTCTTGGATTAATAGGATGTCAAGTTTGCTATCTGTGACCAGTCTTTTAAGGGCCTAAATTTTTGAGGCACCCCTACCCCATGTAGATTGAGAGATATAATGATCGTTTAGAACCTTTTACCAGGGATTTCTCTGGTCCAACGGCCCTAATGATAGTGGACTATTTACCATTCTTGATATCGTTCAGTGGACTATTTACCATTCTTGACATCCTTCATAGCCTATTGTTGGGCTAGGGACAAGTGAGATTTTCTACCAGCATGACAAGCTGTCCCCTTTTCCAACACAAGGCCTCCGATGAAAGAATCAACTAGACCTTTCTTCACTTTGGACCTTAACAAATAGTTTGATTTTAAAATAGTTTTGGAAGAAAATGAGCATGAGGGAGTATCCAATGGAGGTGAAGCTTGGAATACTAGGGGCACCTTGGAATTTGGAGGAAAACCCAGATAAGATAATGGGGAGTTTGGGTCACCATGCATTTGCACAACCTAGGTTTCAGAAGGGACAAGGTATTCCTTGGGGATGTAAGAAGGATATGATGACAAAACACGTCCCTCTTTAGATTCCACAGACTTGCAATTCCCTTCCACCGAAGCCTCCATATCATCATTTGAAAAACACAGGTCTTTTAAAATAGGACATGTATCTGCTACTATTTGAATCCATGAAGAAATACCACCGTGCTTTATTTCTAAAGACTCCGGGGGACCGTTTCATGTAGACGAGTTTCCAACCACCACCTTTTTTGAATCTTCTACGACAATGTCAAGTTGGGAAGAATTGCCCAAAATTTAGTAGGAGAAAGTGCATCTCGAGCCGAGCCAAGACCGGGTGTTTGCATGCATGTGAATTCCACTAGTATTAGGCGTCTCCCACCTCCCTTCGGTGCTTGAATGTGATCGCAAGCAAGAATTAACTATTGACATAGAAATATGACATCCTCCTCCACCATGAAATATTTCGAAAACTAGTAGATGGGAACCAAGCGAGCAATATTTTCCTCCTGGACCATCGAATGGTTCCTGAGCCTTCTCTTGGGAATTGAACCTACAGACTAATAATTAATGTCAGTTTTATCTTGGGAATTGAACAAAGCGTGCAAGCTCTGGATCGAATGGGCCATTGATTTGCATTACAAATAACAAAGATCCCCCGCCTAAGCCTCTAGTGTTGCCATATGCCACCTACCCTAAATTCATGCTAAATAATTCTTCCCTAGCAACTTATTTGATTTTAGTGATATTGATAAGACATAGTCAACACATGTTTAGGACTATGGACTTCATTTTTCTTTCATTTGTCCTTATTGTCTTCAATATCACCTTTGGATTCATCACCATGCTTCTTATCATCATCTACTCCTCCCTTTTCTTTTTCTCCATCATCCTTCTTCTCCCCACCACCATCTTTCTTATACTCACCACCACCACCTTCCTTATTCTCCCCCTTTTTTTCTTGACCTCATCCTTCTTGTTCCCTTCCTAATTATCTCCACCCTTCTTATGTGGGATGATCCCCATATAATTCCTTGATAATCTACAAATATAAAACTAGTAAAGTATTGAGATAACAACACTCAACATTAAAGATAACATACAAGCACAAAAGAATGTAGTACGTTACCTTTTTATTTTACAAACCATTGTAACTAACCAAAGTTGTATTGAAATATGGGTGTAGATACATAAGGGAGACATGGATAATGTTGCAACTATCTCTTAGGATGCAACAATCTATTTTCATTGAGAAGCATAAACTAATCTCTTAGGCTTTGTATCACTTCATGCAGCAAGTTAAGTAGCTCCTTCTTGACTTGGTTAGGTAAGGGATCCCTTCTATTACCCCTTGAAGGTGTTTGTGCATTTCTTATATCTTTTTTTATTTTGGGAGTGGGGGGTGCAACATTGGCAATTATAATATTGTTATAATTAATTGATCAAGTATACATATTCTAATGTTATAGTCTATGCATACAAATAATTGAACTATGTTTATTGTTTTCTTTAAGATGCCTTCAAGATGCACATCCAATAGAAGTAAATAGAAAATACCATTAATAAAAAAAAGTCTCATCATAAACAAGTGCATGCCTGACATTTTTGTAGATGATGTCTCCCCTAACTTGATTTTGTGGTTTATATCCATTAAATCTAGAGGAGGATTACTATGTGCTATGTTATCGTTGGAAACATATGGACTTCCTTGAGTTTTTTGCTCTGCTCTTTTTGAGTTCACTCGAGTACTTGATGGCTTGATGTAAGCGTGCCTTGGTGGTTTGCAGTGAGATATTAGTTTCATTTGTAGCTCCAAGTAGGGATTTAAATTTTAAATTGTTAGAGATCTATCTCTTTTTAAAGATGGTGGCTTCTTAACAACAAAGGCTACAATACTTTTCTAACTATGTGAAGGAAAATTGGGTTTGTTGCATTAAAACCCCTTCTTTCTTGTCTCCATCCTTCTCGTCCCCTTCCTAATTGTCTCTATCATTCTTATGTGGAATCATCTCCATATAATTCATGGTCCTTTTGTGAATATTATATAACAATTCATACTTGCTATTATAATTAATGAATAAACATATTGAATATAAGGATTAGAGATAACTATTGCAATTTTTTTTGGTTTTTGGCTGACATGAAAGGGAGTTGTGGGATATGGAAGCCAAGCCAAGAAAGCTTGTATTTTGCTTGCAATTTGTATATTGAAAAGTAGAAATCATTTTAGGGATAATTATGGAAGCTTTTCCTTCTATGCAAATTGATATCATCAACTGCTTCACTCCCATTATGTTATTCCCATTTTTGAATGTGGTGATTGGAACCACTGATGTTATTTTTGGAATGCACCAAAACACCACCAACAACATCAAAGTTAGAAGAAACCCATCTTTATTATACAGACTAAGAACCTTACATTTATCTAGATATTAGTTCACCCTTCTTGTTTACATTTATCTAGATATTAGTCTTCACCCTTCTTGTCTTCACCATCACATTTGGATTCATAATTTCCCTTCCTATCATCATCCCCTCGTCCCTTTTTGTTTTCTCCACCATCCTTCTTCACCCACAACCATCCTTTTTTTTTGGTTCACTGGGGGTGGGGGACATAATAAGGAAACTCAAAAAATGTAAAACTGAAAAATGGATTTAATTTTCATTCAAATTTTCTAACTGTGGAGATTACAATGTACGGCACATATATAAATGTAGAACATATCATGAAATAGTGAGGAAGGAGACACTAATACAACAATTTCATTCAATGTAACCTTATGATTACAAAGTTTCTCTTATGCATGCTCAAAGCCATCTCCACCTCTACTTGGATGATTTGTTAAATGTGGAGAAAAATTAGTAGATGCATAATGATGCAAAATTAAATGCCAACCATTATTAATATAATGAATAAAATGAAAAAACCTTTCCAATCATCAATCATTCATTATCATAGCATGTTATCATTCATTAAGATTATGGATTTGTAAACACAAAATACAATTTTTTCCTTTAGTGGATAAAATGGTAGGAATACAAAAATTATGATACAAGTAAAAAACAATTGATAAAGGCATTCCATCCAATGTACAATATCTTGATACATTTCAAAAATACCTTCATCTACAAGGGATACACTTTGGAAGGATCATATTGATAAATATTGGAGCTTAAAAGAATAATTTGGCACTAGCATCTTCATCAACTGGTATTGTTGGATGCTTTTACAAATACAAACAATTAAAAAATATTCTATCCTAGAAGGGTAGAGCCTTACAACCCATGAAATATAGTAGGGTAGCACTGCTAGCTAGATATCGACTTTTGAACCTTGGTGTAAAGATTTCAGATATCCACATATATTTTCACATTCAACATCACTATTATTGTATCTACCCAATGGTTAGGCCAAAAATATCACAAATATTGCAAACCCTTCACATCGTGGTCAATTTTCACTCCCTTAAGTCATTCTACATTTTTTTTAATCTTTCCCATCACCTACAAAGTCGAAAATTGTTAAACTTATTTTAACAACAAAACCTCAATATTAGGCACATGTCCTCTCTTTCAACCATACAACATAGAGACCAAATTGATAGGTAAAACATTCAACCATTAATTGAAACCATTAAGGCCACTCTGCCAACCAGATCTTATCGACACATAATCAGAATCAATCTAGTCTTGTTTGGCTTGTTTCAAGCTCCCATCTTCATTCTTAGGAGACTCAGTCTCCTAACTTTTTTTAGTTATTAAACCCTCCCATCTCAACAAAGTACATGTCTAGGATGAGCATATCAATTGTTTTCAAATGTAATCATATTTTACAAAAAAATCAACATTTACCCCTTTCACTTAATACCGAGTGAGCTCCATGTGAGACAAGTCTTGCAAAAAATGTAGAATGGATTTCGATGACTTTTTAAAAAATCTAGTGGTTGTGCCCAATAGTGATAAGAATAATATTTTTAGTGAGTCCTCATTTTCCCAACTATGAGTTTGTATGCACAATCTATGAAGTATGCAAGTGCTAAAGATACACAATATGCGATTGACATATATCCCACACATGTACACAAGTGACATATATCTTACACATGTGCCAAAGATACCATCTAAAGGGCATGGATGATGATTTGTTCCCCATTCATGGCCCATGTTCCTTAGGAATAGCCCATTTAGGGTCCAAGCCACTACATTTTTCTCTTGAAGCATGTTTTGGGTGAGCATAATTACCCCTTGTGCATCAAATCAATAAACTAGATTCGTAAACCACAATTGAGATTTAGTGTCTAATCCCCTTGATTTCATCCTCAAAAGATGTCTTTGGTAAGGAGACTCATCCTTTGTGTACCAAACCTTCGAGTCGAGCTAATATCACACTCATGAGATACATATTCCTTTCAAAGCACTTGTTTATGCCCTAAGTAGTGTTTAAGACCTAAGAACCTAAGTTTTGATAGGTTTTATGATGTTATGGGCTATATGACCTAATGTTGGTTCCCAAAACCTTAGAATCAAGCCTCTATGCCACTCAATGGACAAAAAATCCTTATTGGAGGTGTTATTTCAAGTTGAGGTCCCATTATTTTCTCATGAGCCCCATGTTGATATTATGGTAGCTGCAGGATGTATTAACCTCCATGTGTAACCTTTGACTAGAATAGAATATTCCAGAAGCAAGAAAAACCCTAAACAAATGTGTAAAAACCCTAGAAGACAAGTCAACTAAGTAGAATAAATAATATCAATGTATTATCTTCCAGAAAGACAAGTCGGCCCATACAAGTGACAAGAACCACTATAAATAGGAGGTGCTCTAGCTCAATTGTACACACTCACTTCACTCTCTCTCAAGTATAGCGCAAGTCTAGAGCTGCAACTACAAGAAAGGAAGAGGCATCTTTTGGGGTGATTCTTGGTCTCTCTCTCTCTAGCGCTATCTAGCCTAATATATGTGCCCTACATTATATTATCTCTTGGTGGTATTCTTGGTGACATTCTTGGTGGTAGCCTAAGAAGTGAAATTGAAACTGTTGTAGTTGAATATTGTTCTTGTTCTGTGGTTTTGGAGACTCTCTCTCTTGTGCACTACCCTTGGAGGACGTGCGCTTTCCTTGTCTTGTGTTGTTGATGCAAATGGATAGTGTTTTTATGGTTCCATCTCATGCTACTGTTGAAGCTAGGGTTTATCTGTTGGTTCTAGTTTGGCTTTTTGGAATCATTCTATCTAGCAAAGGTTAAGGTGCTCAGGGGTGGATGCATGTCTATGGTTGGGAGACAATAGTGATATTTTCTATGGTGAAACAAGAACATAAATATTATAATAGGTTATGGTCCCACACTACTTCAAAACATTCTAACCGCTGGAAGGTAGATTGATAGTTCTTTGTTAAGCTCGTTGTAGCACAAGTTGCAGTTGCAACTAGGGTTTCTGATTTTGCAGGTGCAACAAACCCTAACCTAAATTCTTGGGCACTTTCAGTAAAGCGTTGGACCTATTTTTTGGGTATTCTAATGCACCCTAGCCTAACACACCCTCTAGTTCCTTCAACCAACAAAAATGTCATGTTTGAGTTCTTTGTCAAAGTCAAAGTCAAAGGTTGACTGGTCAAAGTCAAAATGAAAGGTTGGCTTTTGGTCAAAATTGATTTTGTGGTCAAAGTTGAATTTTTAGAGTTTCTATATTTTTCTAATCAATGAACCTTTTTTATTCAACTTCTAACCTCTTCTTGTCAAGATGGTGTCTAGTTTCAGATTAGAAGACAAGCTGAATGATGCTACAAATTTCAAAGGTATGCACTTGTATATGTTTTTCAAGTTATATCATCTAGCAAAGCATGAATGTGTTTGCAAGGGATGTACAAGAGACCTTTTCCAAGAAATGATCTTGGATTCAATACATTCAAAGGAACAAGCGCACCCTCCCTAACAGTTGAGGCTCTAGGTTCCAGGTTTGATTGATCAAATTGTTACGTTTCAAATTGCACATATCAAGTTTGATAGTTGTTGCAGTAAACGTAAACACTATAGTTGTGACAACAATATTTGAAAGGTCTATTACTGCTAGGTATACTTGGCTTTATATAAGTACTATTGATATAAATGCTTATTGCACTTGTTTTCAAAATGAACTAACATCTCCTCTAAGAGATATTTCTTGTTTTTCTCCTGGGCAAGTCACCTTGGTAATTCTATAATGACTACCATCCTTGTTACCATAAATATGTTCTTATGAAAATGTTATTGGAAATACTTTTGATCTTGGTTTTCTTGTTTCGGGAAGGTCACATGCGATAACTATGAGAAGGAGCTAGAGTGATAGTTTCAAACATGGAGTATATGAATCCATCAAGCAGTGAGGCAGGTGATCTCACCAAGTACCAATTCTAAAGGAAGTGTGCAAAGGAAAAGGAGTTTTGAACATCATTCACTTAGATGTGTGTGGAAAAATTTCAACCTCCTCACTAAGCAGATAAAGATCTCGAGGTTCAATAATGGAGGAGAATACACCTCCAAGAAGCTCATTTCCTTTTGTAAAGAAACCATGATTAGGAGGGAGCTAATTGTCCCAAATAATCCTCAACATAATGGTGTTGCAGAAAGAAAGAACGGATCCATTGAAGAATCTGCTAAGGCAACGATGAATGACCATAATCCATCCATGTTTCTACGGGGAGAAGTAGCTATGACAATCATATATGGTCAGAATAGAATTCCTCATCGTATATTGAAGAACATGACTCTAGAAGAATATTTCTCTAGAGAGAAGCCAAGTGTTGAACACTTGAGGATCTTTGACTGTCCTGTTTATATTCATGTTCCCAAGGAAAAAAGAAAGAATTTAAAACCTTCAGGAAAGAAGGGAATACTCATTGGATATAGTGAGTCATCAAAAACTTACAAAATCTATTTCCCAGGTCAACAGAAGGTTGAAATCAATAGAGATGTGACTTTTGATGAAAAGATTGGCTTCAAGAAATCTATAGAAGATTCCATGGATCCCAACAATGAAGAATAACATGAAGGTCCCAAGGAAGAAACTACATGTTCTCCAAAACATCTCAATGTAGAACCTTCCACCTTTGAAGAAGTAGTCAAGAAGAAAGAATGGAAGGAAGCTATGATGGACGAATATCAATCCATCATGAAAAATGATGTATGGGAAATTGTACCTAGACCCAAAGGAAATTTTGTAGTCACTTCAAAATGGGTTTACAGGATAAAGCATGTAGTAGATGGGAGTATCGATAAATACAAGGTAAGATTCATGGCTACAGGGTTATCCCAGTGGGAGGGAGAAGACTATGATGAAACATTTTCTCTAGTTGCCAAATACACCTCTATTAGAGCCATCATATCTCTTGCAACATCCATGAGTTGGAGTTTACATCAGATGGATGTAAATATCGCCTTTCTCAATGGAGTAATTGAGGAAGAAGTAGACATAGAGAAACCTCAAGGTTTTGAGGTACACCCGAGAGAAACCCATGTATGCAGATTAAAAAAGGCCTTGTATGGAATCAAACAAGTTCCAAGAGCTTGGTATGCAAAAATTAATAGTTACTTGACGAGACATGGATTTTCCAAGAGTTATTCTAATCCAAACCTTTATTACAAGGTTGTGATTTGTTTATGACATGTGCAGAGCCTCTCATTATTCAATGTAAGAGGGAGTTAGCCTCTAAATTCAATATGAATGATCTTGGTCTCGTGCATTATTTTGGACTAGAAGTATGGCAGAATCATGGTGAAAACTTCCTAGGGAAAGGGAAGTATGTTGTAAAGATATTTCAGAAGTTTGGGATGATGGATTGCAAATCCATGACAACTCCCATGGTGATAGATTTGAAGAAGCTAAGAGACTCCAATTATGAGCCAGTAGACTCGTCCCTGTACCGACAGTTGATTGGATCATTGATGTGTTTGGTTAATACTCCACCAAACATTTTCTTTTCTGTGAACACGTTGAGTCAGTTCCAGGTGGAACCTAGACATGAGCATTGGATAACTACAAAGAACTTTTTGAGATATCTTCATGGGTTGCCATATTATGGTTTGAGATATTCCTCAAGCAGTGACGTACAACTGCATAGATTTACTGATTCAGATTGGGTAGGGAGTGCAGATGACATAAAAGTACTTTTGGTATATGTTCAATTTGGGCTCTGCTGTGATATCATGGGCTAGAAGGAAACAAAAGTCTGTTGCACTCAACACTATAGAAGCAGAGTATATTACAACTTGTGATTCTTGTACAGAAGCAATATTGCTCCATAAGATGATTTCTAGACTAATTTATCAGGTGATGGATACAACTGTGATATATTATGATAATCAGAGCTGTGTGAAGCTTTCAGAGAACCCCGTGTTCCATGACAGGTCGAATCACATTGAGATCAAGTACTATTTTATCTGTGATAAAGTCTAGAAGGGAGAAGTGATTCTCTAGTACATCTCCACCGATGAGCAGACAAATGATATTTTGACAAAACCTCTGTCCAAGATAAAGTTTTCATACTTAAGGGACAAGCTGGGACTTGTGGAGATAACTCCCTAGGTTGAGAGGGAGGTGTGGACTTCCTTGGTTGGGAGGGAGTGATGATATATGGCATCATGAATAGTCAATGTGCTTGTGGATATACATTATCTAGGTGGATAATGGTCCAGGAAGAACATATTGTTGATGGACTGACATTCTCCCTATGAAGAATGGTTCAGGTTGACAAATTGCTGATGTACCATGGACAACTATTCTCCCAGGGCATTTCCCAGATAGGTAGAATGGTCCAAGAAATCTATTCTTTTGGGGATTTTCCTAGACAGGTAGAATGGTCCGTCTCTCTGAGTTCATAGTAGTGACCAAAGTGGGGAGATTGGTATAGGACAAACATTTTCCCTGAGTTCACAGTAGTGGCCATAGGGGGGGAAATGGTCCAGGACAATCATTCTTCCTGAGTTCAAAATAGTAACCAGAGTAGGAAGAATGGTACTTGTATCCCATGGCGTGTATTTCAACATCTGGGAAAACTGAAATTATTCTAGGACGTATGTCTGGATTAAAAGAATGGTCCTTGTATCCCATGGTGTGGCATTCAACATATGTTGGGACAATCATTATTTTTGTGTCACAGACAATGACCAGGATAGGAAGAATGGTCCCTATATCACCCTATTGGGTGAGTGAGTTATGTGAGACACTCTGTTGAGTGCGCTAAGTCCAACACATGACATATTAAACATCATGCCTAATTACTCAGATGGAGTATGGCCTCGAGAGATGATGTAGACGATGATATGATTTGATTCCAGGAGACTATTGTACTACATGGTGATACCTTGTGTTGATTGCAGTGGATACTGTGGGTCTCTGGACAGTAGCTATGGTGGATGTGTTCCACTGGTAGTGACTGTGTGTCACTAAATAGTAGTTGTGCACTACTAGGAGTGGTTGTGTACCACTGAATAATAGTTTTGTACTACTATGGATCAACACTATTGTGTTCTATTGGATGTCATTGTAGTAACTATGTGCTACTACCTGATTTCCATGGAGACTACTAGTAGTGTTGGAGGTGATTGCCAACTAGATGGATAGTGTTGGTGATTCTCATGGCTTGATATGCGTGATCATAAGATATCCCGTGTGGCTATGATGATGCTACTTGTATAATGGTTTGCAAGATTATGTGAGCCTTTCCCATATATTTGATGATATGTTCCTCCATAAAGAAGGTGGAACATTTTTGAATATATGCATGGGATATAGTAAGTGGCCAATGTTAAGATGATGCCAATATGGAAGCTCATAAAATACATATTTTCTTTTCATCCCAATGGGCATTTTCTCAACATAAGTGTCAAAACAATCAAGATCATTGAACATAGGTTCCCCATTTGAATAAAACAATTCTTCCATTTCCTTCTTCTTCTCCATGTCATATGCCCCAATCCAATCCGCTAGTGTCATTATTTAAAGTCTCCAGGTTCTCTCTAGTTTACCATTGAAAGTAGATGAAACTCTTCTATAAGGATGGTAATTTGGGAGGAATACCCTCGAGCAGTCTTACATTGAATTTTGTAAGTGGTTAGACCACCTAGCCTTTATAGAAGTTCCAAAACATTTACATCCATGATACCCTTTGTTACAAAACCTGTGATGTTGTTGTATACAGATCACATTAGTGTCAAAAATATAGTTGCACCAAATTAAGTATGCCAAATAACATTACCGATATAAATAAATCAATCAACATGCTTACCAAAGAAAAATCCTAGTCTTAGATAATCGTTGATGGTGTACGCACACCATACAGCGTAAAATACCTCTCTATTGGGATGGGTCTCGATACATCATATACATGTATCTCTTCCCATAATTTCTTAAATTCATTAATCAATGGTTGGAGGTAGACATTAATTCTCTTCATTTGTATTCTACCCAGGAATATAAGATCCATCATAAGATGTTCATTCTTCACGGATAACTATGGGGGGATATTTTTATTGATCACTACCACGGGCCAAATAGAGCATTTTGTGTTTTGGAGGGAATATGGGTTAACTCCATTCATGGATATGCTCAATCGTAGGCTCCATACTTCATCATTGAATTTATGAGTGCATGTATCCTCTATATGATTCATGGATATTAAATATGTTGGGATTTTCATAACTCCTCCCTCACTTCTATGTGAGGCATACCACCCCTGCAACACGACTAATTGATTGCAATGAAAAAGCCTTTGAATCATTGGAATTATATGCATGTTCCTTAATATCTTGTGAGGAGGACCATGTGCCTTACCCTTGTTTTTGTATTCATGGTACCCGTCATGACCACATTATAGACATATCTCATTGTTCACATATTTATTTTTGTACAAAATACAATCATTTAGACATGTGTGGTATGATATGTACTCAACACCCAACAATTTCATCATTTTCTTTGCTTCTGCACAACTATCGAGCAAGCAAATATCTCTCAGAAGTACCTTATCTTTGAGTAACCTGTAATTAGTGGGAAAAATAAATGTACACTATCATTAAGCATGCATAAAATCAACCATTTTCTTCCTTCATTGTGTGACAAGGTTACTTTAAAAATTAGGGGACTTAATGGTTAGTTACCTCAAAAGTGCCTAGAAACACGTGTCTAACATACCATACATTGCTTTCAAGTTGTACAGTAACATTGTTGTCCCTATTTGGGTAGAACTTGACCCTTGTCGACCAAAGAGAGGGGTGGTGGAAGCAAATTTTAGGCTTTCGAAGAAGGTGTTGTAAAATATATTTAATTTTTTTTTATTAAAATAGGGATTTTTTTTTGAATTTTATATTGGTTGTTTCTTAATTTTTCTTAATTGGTTTAGATTTTAAATTTAATTAGTTTTGTTTGATTTATTTTGTAGTAATCTTAGTTTAGTTAGATTATTCTTATTTTTATATATAGTTTAATTTT
>SNQJ01S0025584.1:17906-38988 GCA_010110895.2 Picea sitchensis
ACGGAATTTCCGCACCCCTGCGTGGGTATATAATGTAATAATGTCTGCATGGATCATAGTTAGGTCAGGTACCTTGGATGTTGACATCAGGGGAGTTCCTTTCATCGAGGGTTTTTTATCCTCAGGAGGTTAATGTGGCCTAATCAGCCGGGTTAATCTCCCTTGAGTTTTTCCCTCCACAGGCTTTCCTCCAAAGTGGTGGAAGGCGCTCTGATGATCTCGTTCATTGAGTAACCTCTTAGGATTATTGTAAATGACCATGTTAGGCAGTGTCTGAAGTTTCGCGGAATTCTGTCGAGTCTAAAGTAGTTTTTTTTAATTAATTTAATTAATTAATTATTTTTGAGCTTAATGTTGTAAAAACTTCGTCTTTGGGAGAAAGATAGGGGTATTTGTGCTCAAAATGAATAGAACAACACTCCCTACATCCACTCGCCAAGTTTCAGCTCAGTCAGACTAAGTTAACATGGTCTTAGTCCACTCAGAGTCAGTTAGAGTCATAAACGACAATTTTAATTGCTAAGGTGATATTATTAAAATATCACAAAAACATTGTAATTTTGAGTTGGTGAGTGGATGTTAAGGTGGCAATGAGCAAGTTAGACCCTCCTAACCTACCCAAACCCATCCTAACCTTTTCCCAACTTAATTCAACCTATTAATTCACTTTTTGACCATCTTTTTCCTTGCCCTAAGGGGGAATTCGACCTGTTATCGCACGGTTTGTAGGAAAGGTTAAATAGCTTGAGTCAAGGGTAGAAACCGGCGTAACAGGAGCTTCCCCCACCCACTGTCACCTCGATGGGGGGCTCTTTCTATTCAGGAGGGCAAATCCAAGGGAGACGTCCCTTAACTAATTAATTCCTTAAAATCCTCCTTGGGGACTTCGAGAGACACTCCACACACATGTGTGGAGCACTCCCCTAGGCTTACCAAGGCCTAGACCCCAAGCCTTTACCTAGCCTAACCACTTCTCTAACTCACTCTAGCTCCTAGAAAACCTCACGCCCCCCCTCTTCTGGCCCATTGGTTGGGGAGTCCTCCCATGCCTAGACCTAACCCACGTTCCATTTTTTGGCATATGGGTTGTCCTTCCCTTGCCCTAGGTGCCCTTTTGGGACCTTTCCCCTTCCCAACAACTCTTCTAACCAATCCGTCCACCTTTTCTCTCTCTTTGGAGTGTGCCCCCTTTGGTTGGAAACTCATTCCAACTCAACCTAACTCAACCCAAGTCCCTATTTTTTAGCAAATGGGACTCTTTTCTTGCATGAATTAGCCTTTGGGTGAGTTTGCTAGCAAACCTCTCATGCCTCCACCTCACCAATTCGTTTTTTCTCTCTTTCCAAAGCCTCAAACCCTAGCTTGGGCACCCCTCTCTTAGAGATGTGTGCTCTCTCTCTTGTTTTGACACTTGTAAGTGATCTAAACCACTTCCTTTGGCCTCTAGGGTATAAAGGAACCCTCCCCTCATTCTTTCTTCACCAATCTCTTGCTAACACTATTATCCTGAAATTTTTCATCATTCTCTCTTCTTGCTCTTGCCATTTTGCCATCCATTCATTTGCTCTTGGAGGTCTAATTGTAAAACTGAGTAGCTCTGACACTCTCAATTTTGGTAATGAGAAAAAGCTTTGGAGGATCATTAGTTGTGTTCATGGTTATCTTTTATGCTCCATTCATATGGGGTGATATTGCTCACTTTTGTTAATTTGTTTATGGTAATAGATCTTGGGTTCAAGTTGTCTTGCTTGGGTAAGCTAGTTGAATGTTGTCATTGTTAGTTTATGTTTTATCTTGAATAGCCTAGGATTGTAGTGATCTCTTCTTAATGTTGTTTTTGAAAACTATCTATGCCATACTTGTGTTTGCACTAAACTTTTTTGGAGGTCATTTTCAAGGGTTTCACTTGGGGAGTGCTTGTGGAGAAGTCTACTCTTGGAAGCTTACAAACACTCCAAAACTTCTTTCCTTTATCATGTTCTGTTATGCATCCATCTCAACTTATTTTTTAGCTGATATATTAGTGGTTGATAGGTCAAAATATATTTTCTTTCACTATACCTTATTTGGAAATTTTACGTGCATCTTACAGGAAAATTTCTGAATAATGATGGTGTTCTTGCGACATTTCCAGAGCGGCTTGTTTGTTGTTTTTGCAGGGCAGCGTCATGTTTGGATAGTACAAGCTGCATTTAACACCTAGGAGGCTTCCAAAGCAATCTCCTTGACTTGGGTGACATTTCTCCTCTCTTTTGCATCTTTGTAAATTTCTGAAGTTTTTTCTTAGTGTTTTGGAGCTCTAAAGCAACCTAGCAGTTAGCATTTCTTTTGTAGATCTAACTCTTAGATTAACTTATACTTCATTCTTTATTCATTATAAAATCAATCTAATAATGATAGCTAGCATTGTCAGGATAGTTCTTGCCTGAGGGGTAGGCGGTAGCTTGTCGCCGTTCACATTCAAGAGCCTCGATTCATCAGTGGGTTTGGACTCAAAGCCATCCTTTCTTGTGCAAGTTTGTCTTGGTAGTGGTAGTCTCACTTCTTGGAAGCACCTTGGGGGAGTCATCCCAATGTCATGTGGCTTTAAGGGAAATCAACTTGTGGTGTTTATCTTGCTCTCTCATTTGATATATCTTAGATGAATCGACATTTACAAGTTTGTGTCTTTCATAACTATCATATGCTCTTGCTTGCTTTCTATATTTATGGTTAGATAGTTTCATTTGTGTTTCTATATCCTAGATCTATATCTTTTGATGTTATCTAGCTTATCTTACATGCATATGATGATGAGGTTGTAAATGTCTTTTACTTGCTTAAGTTCTTTGTTTTCTGAGCTATTTCATTGATAACTTGGCATAATTTATAAGTGGTATTGATTAGGGTTCTTATACATTTTATAATCATACACTAAGCAATACTTTTGGAGAGCAAGGCCCATGACCTGAAGTAGTTCTTTAGCTCGACCTAAGGCGTTGTTGAATATCTTTCTTAGCTCGACCAACCTCCTTGGAGGCCCGGCCTAGGTGCCTTTGGCATCCTTCACCCACGGTATGTGCCTTTTCCTCTTTGGCCTAGTTGCCTTTTGAGCCCGCGGCACATTTACTCTAGAAGCTCACGGCCTCACCTTTTTGAAGCACCTTTGCTCACGGCCTTGGTTTCTTTCCTTGCTGCACATGACACAACAGATTAGTCACACTTATATGCTTAAGGTTTAATTGTTCACACACTTTGATGCATGTGGTAATCTTGTTAGTGGTTTTATGTTTGATAGTTTAAAACACTTATAATAATGCTCTAAATCCCTTAGACTTTTAAGCTCTCACACATCTAAACATATTGCTAAGGTCTCACATTTTCTCACACACTATTGTTTTAATCATCTAATGCTCTAAATTTACATATCTATTTTACATTGCTAGCACTTCACATATAGTGGTTAATAGGCTTAATCTTTCATTATCTTTGAGGCATCTCATGCGATGTTAGCTTTCGGATGGTTAAACACATATTCCTTATTGTGCTTATGGTTTAAGATGTGGATGATTTAGTGTTATTGCTCATGACTTTATCTATCTTTTGAATGCTCTCACACCTTAACAATTTACAAGTATCTTATTAATCACCTTTCCATGTTTATGGGTTTAAACTTTTAGAGGTACTTAAAGTTTCATCTAAGTATTTCATTTCAAATTATCATTATATGCTTCTGATTCCTTGATTATGTTCTTCATGTGATTTTACATTGATGGTTTAAACACATGCTATAATATTGCTCTATCTTACATGTTCATGGTGGTATAATCTTTCATTTCCACAAGCATTCGTTCAGTCACTTTTGCTCACGGCCATAAGCTAAATCACTAAAAAAAAATAAAAGTGCTAAAAACTCTTTTAAAATCAACTAACACACCTTAAAGACCCACCTTAGGGTCCCTAAAACACTTAGTAACATTTTAGGGTGTAATCTTCTTACTCCATCATCTAAAGCGAGGTAAGAGGACAGATCTTTGGGGGAAGTGGCGGAGGGGCCAGATCCCTTGATTTCGTTTGGGAGATCCCCTCTCGACTACTTCTTATTGTGGTGAGGTGACTGGCTGACCTTGGAAGCTATGCTGGAGGTAAAAGCCGGTGTCTTGAGCAGAGGCAGGTTATTTGGATGGAACTAGAGTTAAGACACACATCTAGTTGGGGGGTTGGGAAATATAAAATCTTTAAGAAGAACACTAGTTACATAGATCACCCTTGTACATGTTGTGGGGATTGTAGATGTATTGATAGACAACATTACTTTATGATATTTTCATTGCTATATCTCTAATCTGCAACTATATGCTTATTCTTTCATGTTGATGTGATATTGGTTCATTGTCATTGATATATCTTGTTAATCAAGCTGTATTTATGGTGTGGATAAAGTGAGTGGTAGGTATCCCACTTGGGGAAGCATCCTTACTTTGATCCTTAAGTGCTTGGTGGATAGTTGCCTGTGGCGGTCAGGGAAGTGGAGTAAGTGCCACTTGGGGCATGTAACTTAGGTTGTGGAATATTTGTATCTATTGTATCATTTGTATCTTTTTTATCATTATTTTATAATCTTTGTATAATCTAAATAACCTTAGTCTTGTTTGTTGGAGTAATTCTTTTGTAAACATATTGTGACAAACAACCCTCAAACATAGTTGACCCATTGCCCAACCTTAGGCACTAGTCTTTAGTTGACTTGGGGAAAGGGCTTCTTCTCATATCAACTTAGACTAAACACTTGCGTGCTTTGCTTGTCATATTAGGCTAGTTTCCCCTTGGCCTATAATCAATTGAAACTAACTCTAGAACATTGTAATTAAAATTAACTTAACTGGGGACTACCCCTTAGCTTCCCTAGGAGTAAGCCTAAACGGAAGAAGTTCTTGTCAAAGGTGACAGTGTGGGCAAGAACATAGACACTGTGTCTCCGAGGGCAAACTAAGTGGTAAGGACTTAACTCCGTTTGCAAGTGTGCATAAAGAGCTGACAAGCGAGCCATAGCCATCCTTTCCGGTTCAGGAGCATTTGCATGGAGAAGGGAACATCTTGAGAGGAGGGGGCACTTGTTTTTCTTCAGATGCTAACCAGGAGAGGAGTTCTTGTCAAATCAAGATGAGATTTGATGCATAGGGAAAGGAGATCTTGGGCGCTTGTTTATGTGGATAGAGACATTCGGTTTATGGCTCAGTTATTTGATGATGATATTATCTGCTAGGAGGAGGGAGCACCATAGGAGTGGATGCACAACACCTGGTAGCAGTTTCGCTTGGAGGAAATCAGTTGTGACAGGTTCAGTGGAGAGGCAACACAAGAGAGGACATTCCTGTGGAGGGTTTCTTCATTGGACAACGAAGGCAGAGCCTGAGTTTGGATGAAGGGCAACAAAGGAAGGCGCCTACGATTTGGACTCTTCTCCCTTCCACGGTTTCGCCAAATTACAGAATTTCATTGAGGAGCTTGCTTTAATATCACGAGGTTCCATTGTATTTCATTACATGTTGTATCTCTTACTTTAATCACATTATATAGACAAATATCCCAAAACTGGTTTCCGGAGGTTTATCCGGTCATGTTGACCAAAAATACACGTGTCAAATTTATGCATGTTTAGAAGTGTAGATCAACATTTAAAGTTCAAGATCTAGAGGTAGTGTTATGTGTTTTTAAGTTATATTGCATGTACTAACATTGAGACAAGAAAACGCAGGGCACAAAAGAGCACTTAACCTATAAAACATTGAAGCGAAGAGTATGACATTTCTTTGATCCTAAAGCGACAAAGAAGGCGATAAGCAGTTGAGCAGAGCCTTACTAAGGTCAAGGACGGACCTTAGATGGCAGCCTCCATAGTGACCTCAATTTTAACACCACCACTCTAGCAAAGTCTAAGAAATGGTGCCATAACTCAACCAAAGTGAAAGAGAGGGCGACACCTCTCTTGAGAGAAGCGGTCCTGACTCGCAGAGTTGGTGCCCCCAGGGAGGTGCATGCACCTCTTAAAGGAGTGCATCCCTCTTGGGATCTTCTCAAGTGGAAGGCTTAACTTCATACACTAAGTCCAACACAACTCGCCTCATGTGCCACTAACTAGCAGAGAGGATGAGTTAGACTAGAGACAAGTGAAAAACATGCAGGACATGTTTCCTTTAAAATAGGAAACTAATTAAATCACCTTTTTTGAGGAAATAATTGATTTTTATGAGTAAAAGTCAATTATTTCACTCGAAAAAAGAGTAAAAGGGGTATTCTGGGTTAGAAAGCGATACCCCCCAAGGTGTTAAACACTTCCTAGTATCACTTATTGAGTATTTACATGAATTTACAAGGTAAAATCCGTTTCTGAGGAAATGTTACAAATAAAATCTGGGGCGTAATGCATGCCATAAGACTTTAGATTAGCATGGTAATATACATTTGACATTAGACTTAGGCGGAATAGACCAAGGGCTATCCATTAGGACATAGTCCATCTTTGGAGGAATGAGTGGAAAAACTTAGAACATTATAAGTTGCCTGAGTGAGGTATAATGGACCAAGTGAAAAAAAAAACACTCTAGAGTTATGCACTAATGACCAAGTCTTAGGGAGTTGAGTCTTTTACATAATAAAGACCTCATGCTAACTCATTTTATTACAATTCCCCCATGGGGGTATGGAATATGCATAAAGAAGAAGAAGAAGAAATGAAGAATTATAATGCCCAGAAGCCAGGGACTCCGAACTTTGAATTACAGACAAGTGTCTTGTTCAACTTTGTGGATCATCCATAATTCCTTTTTGGTGCAATTGGGGAGGAAACAAACCTCAACAAAAATAACATGAAATATATGTGAACAACCTGGGGAGGAAACAAACCCCCTCAACAAAAATAACATAGAAATATATGTAGAACAACCTCCTCTAGTGGACATCTCTCTCATAATCATAAAAGATAGTGCAAAGAAGCCTCAAAAAGAGTGCTCAAGAGAAAGGTGCCCTATGAACTCGAAGCTCAAGCTCCCAGGTGTAGCCATTCTTAAATCATGTGCAATAAACCGTCAAATGGCACTTGTGACTCCACCAAACCATGAAAAGATGTGTGAAGGCATTGTGGAACCATCATAAGGTGGCATGTGTGGCTCCATCAAACCATGAAAGGACATGCAAAGGCATTATGGAACCCTTATAATGTGGCACATGTGGCTCCAAAGCATAATAGCCACCCATAGATGAAGGCAAGTGAATTAGATCTCATAATAGGGGGTTGACTAGCATAGAATAGAAACTACGAACCAAGGGCTAAGTCAAGAAAAGACTCCAATATCCTCCACATGTGTGCAACGACTTCTATCCAATGATAAAATAACCTTGATCCATGAGAAACTCCTCCACATTTTTGCAAGTAGGGGAGTGCTCTATAGAAGTGAGGTGTATGTCTATCACAAAGTGTAACCTCAACCTCAAAATATAACAATGAAAGCAAGTGCTCTAGCAATGGGGTATAGTAGTGCAACAAGGAGTGGGTTGGCCCTTCCAACATATCATGTAACCTTGAAATATCATAAAGTAATGGACCACTCCATGAAAAAGAGTGTCTATCTCTAGCACCATAGTATCATGATAGACTCCTCAAACCCTAGGATGCCTTCATCAATAGGTGCCATATCATCAATCCTCATCCATGGGTTGAAATCACCCGAATTACATGTAGAAGTGCTAATACCATATTTACTGAAGAAAGATTGTCATGCAAAACTTGTGACAAAGGTCCTCAACAAAAATCCAGGCAAATTCACGGTTCCCAATTCATGTCACAACACCTGGGTAGTATCAAAATGCCCTAGGCAATGTCACAAATTTCAATGCATGGTTCACAACTCCCAATGCACTTGTCACAAATCTCATTGCAAGACACAATGCCCTAGGCAATGTTGCAACAACCAAGGCAAGGAACACAACAGCCTAGGCAACACCTGTCACGATTCTCAAGGCACAATCATGGTTGCAAGGAAAACAACATTCTCAAAATTTACAAAGTGTATGTGTCATGAATCCAACCATGTGAAAAGTGAAGTGCTCCTCAAAGATGAGTGTCAAAATCATGCCAAGTTCACTTCAAAACCTTAGGGCGCTTGCTCACCAACATTAAGTAACTTGCATGTAGTCTATATGGCTAGAAGGTGGGCACTCCATGGAGTTCATTGTCTATCTTATCAAGTACCATCATAAGAATACAATAGACATCTCAAATACATGGGTGATCCTCCACAAAGAGTCATATCAGATATGCAAGGAGCAATACCATGAAACAAGGAAATAGCACCATCATCAAGGAAGGTGATCCAAAGGCATCAAGTTAGACAACAGATGGGCCATCAACCAATATCATATCATAGCATTGAGGAGCATGCCACCACTATCCATCTAAGCATGAATTGTAATCATGAAGAGAAAGCATGCAGCAAGATAAGCCACCATATGAACCACTGAATCAACATGTAGCATCCCATGCATCACCAAGATGAAATAAGAGAGTCTACAACCATCAACATACACTATCTCCAAGAAAAATAAAAGTATATCTCAGGCCTATATGTCACCCATGATAACCATGCATGTGTGATGGATATCACATGTGTTAACCCTCATGTGCAATATGAGGGGTAACAACTGGCTCCAACTTGGGGATATGTGCTCTTTGAAGAAGAGTGCATGAGAACCCCAAAATCTCTGGTATACTTGTTGAGAAGACTCTCCAAGAAAATGAAATATAGTCATGTGGTGGGATGGATCCATATCACATCCATAAACACCACATACAAATGTGCAGACAGTCTATTACATCAAAATTGGCTTTACAAAGAAGAAAGACATAAGCCAGCAATGCCAAACATGAAATGAAATCTAATGCTCATGCTAGAGAGCTTATTTCTTGTACTCTATTTTATTTAGCAGATAAAATGAAAGTGCCAGGCATAATCATATAACCAATGGAATCATGTGCTCATCTCATTAATGTCACCACTTCTCCCTTTGTGTTTGGTCACCAATCAAAACAAGGAGATGCTCATTACCAAGACAACATGAGCTGGAAAATATGACTTGATGGTTACAATATGGAATTACATCATAGGCATGGTAGCCAATACAAAAATCTGTGAGAGAGTAGCACAGCCCAACACATGCTAAGCCAATCTCTTGTTGAAGAGGACTGATATAAGATCTGGAAAATACATATGGCAGCCCATCATCAACTAGCAAAAAGTTATTTGTGTGCCTCCAAAGGTAAATCTGCATGTAAAACGTCATTCACACCTTCAAGCAAGCAAGGTGTGGGTGGCTCAAACATTAATCCATCTTCCAACAAGCATGAAACTGAAGTATGAATGCAAAATTCAGATCTAAAGAAAATTTCATGTTTACAAACCAAGGTTTGTTGCCCTTTTTTGGATGGTTGGAAGTTATTATTACATATTTGAACTTGAAAAGCAAAAACCTGCTTTTCTCAATAATTTCCAACACTAAACACCCAATTTCCAGCCATTCTTTCACATGCAAACACAGAAATCTGAAAGTAATGATGGCTGGAAATTTCCCCAACTTTGTACATTCATAATTTGAAAAATTTCTGAATTGTCTATGCCAGAAATTACTGAAAACAATCTGGGTTTTGGCTATCATAAACATGACTTACAGATTGAAATAAATCTGAAATGTACAAGGGAAAACAATGATGAATTTTTTTGAACTTGACCCCTGTTTGTCCATAACACAATGCTGAATTGTTTTTGCATATTTATGTCCCAAAATATGCTCCACAATTTGCCCTAAATCCACACTCTTAGTCATCACACATGGCTGAATAAGACACTTTAAATTTTCTGCAAAAATTTCCAGCCCAAGAGGTCCAAAATGTGCATCATTAGTGTACATACATGGATGGAAATGATTATGAAAGATTTCTAAATTTGCTTCTACTACATTAAGTTGCCCAAGGAGTTTAAAATCTGCACTTTCTTCACTAGATGTATCATAGATAGGATATCCAAAAAATCTCCAATAATTTGTATCCAAATTAAAATCAAAATTCTAAAAATTCATATCTATAACAACATATTCTTGTTTGGCTCTATCTTTATTAAATGGAGAAGCAAATAAACATGTGTCATTCTTCAAGGGTTCATCTTCAAACACCTTTTCCTCCAAATCTTCAATAACTGCATCATTGAATTCAAAAATTTAAGGAAGATCGTGGCTTAGCAAACCTTTGTCTTCATGTGGAGGATGGATGAATTCCCGAATGCTCTCATCATCAAGGTCCTCATCAAAGTCTTCCTCATGCTCTTGATATTCAATGAGGACATGAGAAGGCTTTTCATCTATGTGTTCTTCACGTGCTTCTTCTCCTTTAGGTAGGGCTGCTATGAGATCTTTAATAATTCTTTCACTTTTCCTCATAATGATGATCCCAATGTTCAAAGAATAGCTTCAAAAAATTTGCAAATGAAGAAACCTTGCCAAGATTATAAAACCATAATTCCTTGTCCTCAAAGGTGCATAGAAAAGTTTCCATCTAAACATCTTCATGAACAATATTAAATTCTGTCATAACCTTAATGAAAGATACAATATGTAATAATGCTGAATCATGATGTCAATCAAATAATCTAGTGGAATCAAGCAAATTTGAATCATAACCTTCATTCACTTGGAGCTCCCGGAATGCTTGGGAAATCAAGTGGAGTACACAACCAATTCAAATCTTCTAGTTCTCCCATGCTTCTCAAAACTTCAATTCTTCAAATCTGAACATAAAACATGCAAAACATTTTCTTACCTTATACCAAAATAGAGTGGAGTCATCAAGGTGAACCTTGAAATGCCTTAAATGTTACTTGCTTCATGCTACTAGCAACAAGTCTTCAAAATATGCAAAGGAAAAGGGCTTCTTCCCTTAATGGAGTCGCTGGATGAGGACAAGATCTTCAAGCAAAAACCCTTAACAAAGAATGTAGCCGATCTATTTGAGAAATAGACTTTGTCTCTGGCAACGATGCCAGAATGTTACCTCCCAGGTCCTCATTTGGTGCAAAAGTCACCTAAGCACAAGTTGTGAGACCCCAAGGAAAACTTAGGGAAACTATCCACTGTCACCTCAATAGCTTTGCCTTTCTCTCTTTAATACTAGGTGAAATCTAGCCTAGGGGAGCTTCCAAATGGTTAACTAAGCTCATTGTGTGTAGTATACAATGGGAGCAAGAGAGAGCTTAGAAAACATAAATAATTTTTGGAGATTTTTGGAATTTTTGGGTGGTGGATGAAAGGGAACATCAATGCCTTATTTTGGTTGGGCTATGAGGTCAAGATGCAACCTCAAGGGGGCGATTTTTCAAAAGATCTAAATGATGAAAAGGGCTGTCAAAACAAGATCCAAGAAGTCCTATATTTAGCAAGCCAGGTATCACAAAAATCCGGAAGAGAGGGGTCTTCATGAATTGTACCACCTCTAGGTCAATTTGGGAGTGCTCTTTGCCTAAAGGGATTGAATGTTGTTTTTGTTCACAAGGATTAATAGAGCAAGGATTCTTTCACTTTAAGACAACGTAACAAGAAGGGTTTATGGATACCTTCTCCAACGTAGCGATACCACTCCTCTATGCCATCCAAATTTGACTTTGACAATCCAACTTGCAACAAAGACTAGCTAATATACATCAATAATATATGCCACATTTCAACAAGGTTGATCATCCATTCCACAAAGCTTAGACAAAGATAAGACAATTTTATTCCAAAGTTTCGGAGCTCTTTCACTCACACCTCACAAATGGAGAGAGTAAACCCTTGTATAGGTTTCAACTCTATCTTCCTTTACAATAAACAAGTATTTGTTTTTTAATAGATCCATTAGTCCTCCAAGGAATAACAATAAAATGATCCTCTCAACAACTTGCTTACTAAAAGTAGTAATAAGTTTGTTGAGATCCACAATTTCCTCCAAGAGATCACAATAAAATATCCAAGGAAAACAAATGCAATGAATTTCTCAAGTAACTAACTTTAATAGACAAGTTAAACAATAATAAGCAATGGAGTTAGTTAGCGACCTCCTCCAACAATAGAACTAGATAGTGGGATGCCTCCTTTAGATGAGGGTTTGACCATGTCAAGGCTCCAACAAAGGATAAAGTAATCCTCCACTAGGTGTGCCCTCCTAGAAATGTGTCTTGTGTGTAAACCAAGGACCAAGCAAGTAGGACATCCTCAATAAAGTAGCAAACAACCTCCTCAAATCGATCCATGATTAAGTCTTCATGATGTGCCCCAAATAACCAACCATAGCCACATGTGTGGCCTCCATGACTAAGTCGTCCCATGAAATGTTTAAAATGTGAAAATAGATTTCCATGTGGTACATGACATCATCCCAAGGTAGTAGATCAAGTGTACACATGTGGATGCCCTCAACAAAAATAACATAGAAATATGTGTAGAACAACCTCCACAAGTGGACATCTCTCTCATAATCATAAAAGATAGTGCAAAGAAGCATCGAAAAGTGTGCTCAAGAGAAAGGTGCCCTATGAATTCCGAGCTCAAGCTCCAAGGTGTAGCCATCCTTAACTCATGTGCAATAAACCTTCAAATGGCACGTGTATCTCCATCAAACCATGAAAGGATGTGTGAAGTTATTATGGTACCCTCATTTTGTGGTTTTGGCTCCAAAGTATAACAACCACCCATAGATAAAGGAAAGTGAAGTAGATCTCATAATAGGGGCTCAAGTAGAATCCAATAGACACTACAAACCAAGGGCTAAGTAAAAAAAAGACCCCAATACCTTCCACATGTGTTCAACAATTTCTATCCAATGATAAAATAGCCTCAATCCATGAGAAATGCCTCCACGTGTGCAAGTAGGGGAGTGCTCTATATAAGTGAGGTGTATGTCTATCATAAAGTGTAACCCTCAACCTCAAAATATAACAATGAAGGCAAGCGCTCCAACAATGGGGTATAGTAGTGCAACAAGGAGTGGGTTGGCCCCTCCAACATATCATGTAACCTTGAAATATCATGACATAATRGAGTGCTCCATGAAAAAGAGTGTCTATCTCATCAATTAGCACCATAGAATCATGATAGACACCTCAAACCCTAAGGCACCCTCATTAATAGGTGCCATGTCATCAATACTCATCCATGGGTTGAAATTCCCTAAATCACATGTCGAAGCACTGATACGATATCCACTGAAGAAAGATTATCATGCAAAACCTGTGACAAAGCTCCTCTACAACGATGTAGAAAAATTCATAGTTCCCAATGCATGTCACAATATCCTAGGTAGTGTCACAATGCCTTAAGCAATGTCACAACTCTCGATGCATGGTTCACAACTCCCAATCACTTGTCACAAATCTCAATGCAAGACACAATTCCCTAGGCAATGTTGCAATGCCCAAGGCAAGGGAACAACGTCCTAGGCAACACTTGTCGTGATTCTGAAGGCACAATCACGATTCCCAAGGTAGACAACTTCCTCAAAATTTGCACAGTGTATGTGTCATGAAGCCAACCATCTGAAAAGTGAAGCGCTCTTCAAAGATAAGTGTCAAAATCATGCCAAGTTCACTTCAAAACCTTAGGGCACTTCATCACCAACATTAAGTAACATGCATGCAATCTATGTCGCTGGAAGGTGGGAGCTCCATGGAATTCATTGTCTATCTTATCAAGTACCATCATAAGAATATAATAGACATCTCAAATACAAGGGTGCTCCTCCACAAGAGTCGTATCAAATATGCAAGGAGCAATACTATGAAGCAAGGAACTAACACCATCATCACGCAAGGTGATCTAAAGGAATGAAGATAGCCAATAGATGGGCCATCAACCAATATCATATCATAGCACCGAGGAGCATGCCACCACTATCCATCTAAGCATCAAGTATAATCATGAAAAGAAAGCTATGCATCAAGATGAGCCACCATATGAACCAGTAAATGAACATGTAGCATCCCATGGCATCACCAAGATGAAGTAAGAGGATCCACAACCATCAACATACACTATCTCCAAACAAAATAAAGAAATATATCTCAATTCTATATGTCACCCATGATAACCATACATATGTGTAATAAAGATCACACAAGTTAACCCTTATGTGCAATACGATCACACAAGTTAACCCTTATGTGCAATACAAGGGGTAATGGTGCCCCTTTAATTTAAGTTTATATATAACATTTTTTTTTCTTTCTGGCGGAATCAGCAACTAGGCAGGGCTCATACTCGCGTGACACGGGGTCGATTCCGCTGCTACCTCTATAACCTCCAAGTGTAACCACACATGCCCCAAGCACGATGCACGGGTAAGTCGAGGTTTCGATCTGGTGACCTCACATAACAGAGTGCCTTAACAGTGCACTCCATCACCGACTGATCTACACCCGAGGCTTATATATAACGTTTTAATTTATATGGTGGGATCAAAAATTAATATTGAAACTCAATTTAAATGAACTTGCAACGACTTTTTAAACTTCTATATATATATATATTAACTTCTATATTTTAGGAGAATGGCAGCTCACAAATTTCTTGCCTGTGTTGCAACAATTCACATCTGCCTGCAATATATATATATATATATATATATGACAGTTCACGAATTTCCTGCTCCTGTGTTGCAACAATTCACATTGCTTGCAATTCGTCACCATTTTGGCCTGTGTCTTCTTTCTTGTGGACCCCACCTTAATTTGATTTTTTATGTAATGTTTTTAGGATCAAATACTTATCCCAATACTCAATTTAAATGAACTTGCAAACCTTTTTAACATGTGTTTTCTCCTAGAAGGCTACAAGTTCAAATCCAGAGGGGGGTAGGGTATGTACACCTTCGTAGACTTTAGTAGTCAAGTCCTTGTGCGGAGGGTGTCTCTTGTCCCACAAACAAGGGGGTCTCATACACCAATTTGGTGTCTGGCTTTCCTGTGACCTTAAAATTAGATTATTATTATTATTATTATTATAATCCGTCACCATTTTAGGAGAAAAGAAGCTCATGAATTTCCTGCCCCTGTGTTGTAGACAGAGTGAATTGTGGATTATTTGATGAGGATGACTGCATGTTTTGGTACTGGGGGATAGTTGTGATGGCGTCTGAGTTGAGATGGCATATAGACGGACGGATGGAAACTAAGAAGACAATAGATAGCGGTGGGGGTGATTGGCGGCAGCGAAGAAGGAGGATTCCACATGAACAGTGAAGGGTGGAAACGTGGCTGACAGGAACATGAGTGGCTATGATGTACTCTGACAGAGATTGGATTAACCCCATGAGAGCTGTGTGTAAACCATGAATTTGGACCACAATGGACTCTCATACAAATGGAATAAATGGTCCCTTACAGAATTCTCTCTCAACCCCTCCCTCCCCCCCCCATATATATATATATAATAACATATTGAATAATGAAGGATTGTTTACGATGACCCTCGTGACGGTGTAAATATTCTTGACTAGTCACGAAAAAAATTGAATAATGAATGATCATTTACAATGAGCCTCATGATGGTGTCAATATTCACCAACTAGTCATGAGGCACAAAGTGGGTATAACCCTTGGTGTTTCAGATTATGATTATTATTATGTTTTAAATGTTAGATATAAAATGATAATAATTTAATTTAAGTTCACAATTTACTATTTAGCTATACATTTTGATGTATAAGATCTCCTTGTTTGTAAGATTAGGGATTCTTTCTTGTGTAGTGATTTAACTGTTTTAATTTATGAAGGGGTACATACTACATACTCTATCCCTCTGGATTTGAACATGTGACCTCTAAGGAGAAAACACATACTTGTTATTCGTTATCTTAATTATCTATTTATTGAATTACAGTATTTGCATAAGATTTGAAAGTATGTATTCACCTATTCTTTCCCTCTTTACTTGAATCATATTATCTCTATCTGTATTAGATAACTTGCCCTACAGTGACTGTCGCTAGAATGGTTGTTTTCTAATTTTGAGAACATTATGTGTTCTCCTATTCTTTCCTTCTACTTGAATTATCTTATTTTTATCTGTACTAGATATCTTGCCCTATAGTAACTATTGCTAGAATGGCTTGTCTCTAATTTTGAGAACATTTTGAATGGAGTTGCTTAATAATTTTTGATATCTTCTTTACGTGGGGTTCACTGCCGTTTTTTTACGTGGGGTTCATTGCCGCTTTTTACATACTACTAGTAGTGTCAGGTGTCACTGAAATGTTACGTAGTGCTTTCACAGAGGGTGTTTTACCCTGGTTTTATTGCAGAATGGAGGTGGCCTTGCTGAATATGCTGTTGCATCGATCAAGACAACTGTGAAGAGACCTCTAGGGGTTTCTGCCGAAAATGGTGCAAGCTTGCCTATAGCTGCTTTGACTGCATTGCAAGCAATACGGGATTCTGCAGGCGTTAAGCTCGATGGAAGCGGGAAGGAAATGAATCTACTTATTACCGCTGCTTCAGGAGGGGTTGGACATTATGCTGTGCAGGTATCATTAGTTCCACAGTTTATAACCATGTGTTTCATATTTACATATATATTGGAAAAAACATAATTTATGTGGAATTTAAAGAGGTATTAAGGTGACATTTTACACACAGATAGCAAAGCTTGGCAGAGCACATGTTACTGCCACTTGTGGAGCCCGCAATGTTAGCCTAATTAAGGAATTAGGAGCTGATGAAGTCTTGGACTACAAAACACCAGAAGGTGCAGCCTTAAAGAGTCCCTCAGGGCGCAAGTACGATGCTGTGATTCATTGTACCTCCAATATCCCATGGTCAATATTCCAACCTAATCTTAGTCCTAATGGAAAAGTGATAGATTTCACTCCAAATTTTATGTCATTGGCTTCTACTTTTGTAAAGAAACTGACTCTGTCCAGTCAGCAAATTGTGCCATTCATAGTTTCAGGAAACAGCAATGACTTGGCGTTCATGGTTAACTTGGTCAACGAGGGAAAAGTGAAAACCATTATCGATTCAAAATATCCCCTGGAGAAGGCAGCGGATGCATGGGCAAAGAGCATGGATGGTCATGCCACAGGAAAGATTGTAGTAACATTTGGAGAGTAGAATTTGTGGTGTAAATTCTTGGACATGCATAGACGTCTAGATTGATGTGTAAAATATTGCCTGGTAAATAAGCATGAAGGTCCATGTCACTAGAAAGATTGTAGTAACATATGGAGAATAACTTGTGGATGACGTAAGTTCTTAGAAATGTCAACATTCCTATCTTTGTTATAAGCGCATTTTAAAGTGTATATAATATGATCAATAAGCTGATCAATGTATAGATATGGTTAGTCTATATTGGAACATATTTTATCATCTCTTATGTTTCACTAGAAGGATAGTCTCTATCTGAAGTATTGTTGCCGTTATCTTCCATTAGCAGCCATCTTTGTGACAGTGGAGCATCTACAAATTATCTTCATTGGTGAAGCATTTGAAATTATTTCATATTTATAATGATCTTTTATTATCTTCTCTTGATATTTGCATTGACTATGATGTGAGGTGGAAATTTCAATAATTGTGATTCTTCTCTGCTATATCTATTTGATGTAACAACATTATATGCATTCCATGGATGACTTATTTAAGGATTGTCACAACATGATTATATATCATGCCCCTCGGCATATCTTGTTCAGGGAACTTGTGCAGTTGTAGCTGTTTTTWGTGATCAACCAGTTATTTAGGGTTTACTCTGTCAGCAATAGCCTTATCAAAAGCTCCCCTTCATAGAGCATTCCAAACTCATGCCTGGATAAGGGTGAGGAGGACGAATTCACAAACTTAGAAGAGCCTTCCGAAGAATATCATAAGAACAATCTCAGGAAGAGGAGGAACAGTACTCCATTTTAGAGGAAGGTAAAGATGGAAATGCGGGAGAAATACAAGAARCTTTCAACTCTGCAGAGGATTCCGTTGTTGCAGACAATAAGTCTGTCACTATAAATATTGTGAAAGTTAAAAAGAACAAACAAAAGAAACATAAATATTCAAAATAATCAACTCTCATGGTCCTGTTTAGCATGGGGCCACCTACGAGTGAAATTTTTCAGCAGTATGGATAATATGTGTATTTTGGAGTGCCACCTACGAGTGGAAATTTTCAGCAATGGTCTGGATAATATGTATTCTGGGGTCCTGGTTACATGATCTCTATTTTAATAGTTTTTTTCTTATTAGCAAAAAATATTATTTTTGATGCAAAATTAACATATATCATGAGCATAGATCCGTCTTAATTCTGAATCTATTAAGCATTGAGATGAATCAAAATTTTTTTAGGTTCAAACCTCTTTCTGCTTAAAAGATTAAGGGATCAAGGATTAAAATGGACCTGCACTAGTTTATTTTTTTAGACATGCACTAGTTTATTTTTTTATACATATTTTTAGGTTATTTTTTTCCTATTAGAATACAGGCATTATTTAGTTTAAGCATATAAGTTATACACACATTTCATCCACTCCAAACTGTAAGAACACCTCCCTTCTCTTGATGCAATTACAAATTCATTTGTAAGTTTTTTGTTATATGTGCAAGTATTTCTTCATAATCAATTCCTTCATTTTATGCACAGCATTTAGCAGCAAAACAACCATTATTATTATTGATGTCTACATTTGTCTTGTACTTTATTCAAGATGGACAATAAATATTGTGGAACACAACTCAAAAGCTGTGTGGGATTTAGTGGCCACTGTTAATGTCTACATGGATGGCAAACATTATGCACCCAGTAACAGACTCATTAATGTTACATATGTTGAGATATATAACATTAATTAGTTTGTTGTTGGGTTCTTATTGATTTCCTACATGGAAAGGTGGCACCACACTATGAATGCCACATGTCTAGTGTTATATGTGAACTTCTGTAATACATGATGTTATTGCATATGGCTACCATGCTAGTGTTATCAATACACTCTAGCTTAAATCCTGTGTAACCTTTTGTCTTGCTTGATGATATTTATCCTCCTCCCTTTATTCTATATACTTGTATTCTTATCTTTAGGTAATTCATCTAATCCCAATATATCCTATTTAATTATAACATCGTATTCTTGTTTTAATTATTTATTCCAATTATCAGACTTGAATGCTTCACCGTAAATGTGGCTTAAAAGAATAAAACATTGTATTGTATAATTTATTTTCAACTTTTTGGTGGTTTATTTCTTTTAGTGATCTTTCCAAACCATTTCTATTGGTATTGGTATTTATGACCATATTCATAGTACCATTTTGGAAACTTAATATTCCTTGCAATAGGATATATCAAACGACTTGCTTTGAACTGTGTGCAATTTAATTCAAAATCAATTAAAACTCTATGTAGATAAAGATTTTTCCTATGTAATTCTAAAGTTCTATAATTATTTCTTTTTATTTTTATTTTTTAAGTGGAGAAGATGATGAATTATGTCTCATCAAACAGAAATAAAATGTATTCAAAACCTGTAAATCTCGTTTAGTGCAATACATTTAAACTCTACAAATCTCATTTAAAATTATTTGTATCCCTGTGAATCAGGGATGGCCTGCAAATTTAAAATTATTTGTATCCCTATGAATCAGGGATGGCTTGCAAATGAGAGGATGAGGAAAATATTAAACTAACAGTTTATTTTTGAACTCGAGTTATTTATTAAATTCAAATCCAACCCTGTTCTCTTTAAACACTGAAGAAAATAAACTATAACCTCATAGGTGAGTTGGTGTGAGTGTTAATATCTTGGCAATCTCCCTACCCGTGAGCCATCAATGCTGTTGAACTTCCTCTTACAACATCTAAAATTTTGAAATGTTGCAATGTTGAGATTTAGGTATTTTAAAATACAAAACAAGAACATCGCTCTAGATTGTGCCTATCTCCAAAGATCGTTCCATAATAGAAATTGCCAGTGAAACACCCAATGCCTGACCTTCTTTGAATTCCCATCAATGGCAGCGGAAATTGTGGCTGATCCCATTCTCCTACACAACTTGCATGTTATTTGAGTGAAACACATCCCATAATTTTAAATATGTGGAGTGAGCAAGGCGCTTGTAATTTAAACAACCACCACTCATCCATAGGCGACATCCTGCATTCTCCATACATAATTAAAGTTGACACCTGCTAGTGTGCATGCATCTTAGTGTCTCAAAAGCACTGCTTGATGGTTATGACATGATGCATGGGTTAAGTGTGTTGAGCACCCCTGCCCCCCCTGACCCTCAAGGGATAAATCCTGCCCCCCCTTGACCCTCAAGGGATAAATCTACAATGAAAGAGTTTTTTATGAGAGATTTATTGAAAAACCCAACAGAACATGATTATGGAACCGAAACATCAAAAGTGACGAATATGCATGAGCTAGGGTTTTGCTATGAGTTTTCATGTTAGTAGAAATAACAAGGTATCTTATCATGTTGCCCCAATAAAAGTGATGTGTTGTTAAATACTATTGTTTCAATGGTATAATACATTATACCGGCAAACATGTTATTGCACTTCTATAATCATCAAGGTTTTTCATTTTTCTCATGTTGTTGTTAAATATTATTGTTGTAGTAATAGCTTATATTAACTAGGCTGCAACTATATTTTTCACTTCCATGAGAAGCAATGAGGTTTTCCGAGGTTTTCCATTTTGCGACTAAAAAAATTGATGTGCTATTGTTAGAATATTATTATTCTTTAAATTGGATTTGGAATTTGCTTATTTATCACTTTATGCTTGGTCATGTAGATGCTTTCCTCTCGGAAAGTAGAGATCACAAATAACAAAGATAACTAGTTGTACAACCTTTCTTTAAAATGTTTAAAATTAATCTCATTTAATTTTTGTGCCATGGATGGAGGGAGTAAGCAACTCCACTGAGGTTGTCTCTTGTTTGGTGTTTATGAAATTTCCCATTGGATTGGTAATGACTCCCTTGGTGTTGTTTCCTTTGATTTTCTATTTCATATCTATGATTTTATCCTTTAA
>SNQJ01S0025584.1:49174-68479 GCA_010110895.2 Picea sitchensis
CATCTTCTGCCTCAACATTCCACCTTTGAGCTTCGGTAATGTGAGCCTCTCTTTCCTCTTTCTTCTTATCTGGACATTCATAAGATTTGTGTCCAGCCTTTCCGCATGTGAAGAACTTTATCACTCCACCTCTTCCTCTTCCTCTACCTCTGGTACGAGGAATCATATTGTTATCAACATACTCTCCTTTCGGATTAGTATATTTCCCTCGTTGTTTAGCGTATTGCCCTTTATGATCAACATATTGTCCTTGGTGTGAGCTTCCACCTCTCTCAGTTCAAGTCTGAGGTTTCTTCCACTCCTCCTTAGGCTTCTGATTTCTTTCCTGGACAACTGACTTGCCCCTGGGTTGACCTCTTCCTCGGCCTCTTTGACCCTGCTTTCGGCTTAGCTTCTCTTCATCTTTCAGATCCATCTGATAAGCATCTTCCACCATTCAGATGGTCAACATACTTATCTCATATTAAATTTCATATCTCAGGCCATTCATATACCTTGCTACTTTTTCATCGTTGCTTTCACGATGACCTGCCCTGATGTTCAACCTATAAAATTCTTCAGTATATTCCTTCACCGTCATCAACTTTTGTCTCAGGTTCTGCATTCTCTTGAACAGAGTGATTTGATAATCTCTAGGGATGAATTTCGCCTTCATCTTTGCAATCATCCTGTCCCAACTCTTAATTTTTTGCTTGTCTGGTAACGCCTGTCAGCTTGTAGTTCATCCCACCACAATGTTGCATGTCCTTTCAATCTCGTGACAGCATGCTTGACCTTCTTGTCCTCTTCGACATCTTCATAGTCAAAGTAGGTGTCCAGAGCTCTAATCCAGTTTAGAAGCTCTTCTACATCCAGATTTCCCTCATAAACTAGAATGTCCATCTTCGCCCTTGCACCCATTCTTGCAACAGCTTTAAGCAAGCATTCATTTGTTGCATCTTTTGTTGTGACTTCTTCTTCTCCATGTCCAGTATCATCTTCATTTTCAGACTCACTGATATCTCCTACATTAGCTATGCGCCTTTGTCTTATCTCCATGTCCACAAGTCTGGCACGTATGTTATGCAGATCTCTTTCTACTTCTGGATTCTTCACCTACCTGCCCCTTCCTTTGGACATCTCCCTTTCCTCTTCTGGATCAGGTGATTGTCTGTCTCTCCTCCTTGGTGGCATGGCTGAAATTTTCTTTTTTTTCCTGCTACAGAAAGCAAGAAACCTTTCTGTGCTCTGATACCTAAACCCGACGCAACCCTCCCCAACCCGCAGGCCGGAAATTCCACGTACATAGGATCATTCTTCTCTCCTTGGCTCGAAGAGCTCTCGATCGTCTCTTCTATTTTCCTTTCGGAAAATCTGCACCCACAGTTAAACCTTTGAGGATTTCCCTTTACTGTGCGTCGGGAAATCGGACCTCGCGCCTTTGCGAGTCCTACAGCCTAGCACTCCATGCCTTTCAAATCTACGAAACTCAATATGTCGAGTTCCGATAACACACCACAAACCAAATGTTTCGACACAAACAAAAATCGACGATTTTGGAGTTTCTTCGTCGATCCAACGGTCAGCGCTATTTTTCGCTCTTCCTTTCAGGTCCCGAAACCTCGAAAGAACTTCACGCTTACTCTGGGTCCCACAACCCTTGGCCTTTCCACACATCACTTCAACCAACCTCTCCAGCTGGCATGGGATTTTTGCCACCTGTCGCCTCCTTCTCGATCTGCATGCCCGTAAGCTTTCCAGACTTTCGTGTAGTGGGAGTTTTGGACTCTCGATTCCTGAACCTCTCGATACCACAATCCCTGATTTGCCGATGGACCAAGCTGTTGGTTCACAATTTCGGGAATCGCGATGTAACAAGGGTTCCACTCCTTGTCGACGGGAATGTCGATTCCCCGAACTCCGAACTCCGATGTTCTGTATTCCTTTCACGTTTCGGGGATTTGGTCAACCAAGGTCTTGGTTGCCTTTTGTCCACTCCAACTCCGAATTTCTGAAACGCCTGGACTCTGCCACGTGTCCATGGGTCTGTCCTACTATGAAACCTCTCGATGTGTCAGGGTTTCGAACTTCGCGATTTCGCGAATCCAAATGACAAAGTTTTGGTCTTTCAATCCTCTAAGTCCCGAAATGAACTTTCACAAGGGTGAATCCAACGACTCTTGTTGGTCTTGATCAATGGTTCTGGTTTGCTCCTGGATTGTACTTCAAAACAAGATCACCGTAATCTCCCCATTCTTTTGCGAGATCTGATGGCTCGCGAGACTTCGCGAATTCTCCACGAAGAATTTCGACCGTCCGTTTCTCTTCCTTCTTAAGGGCTTCTGCAACTTTTCACGGAATTGTTCTTCCACGGAAATCAATCGCCTGCAACACAACCTGGTGACGCCTTCTCAAGGTTTCAAGGCACAAACTTCCTGTGCTCCTCTTCGATGATTGCCGAAGGTCCTATACTTCCTGAGCTTTCTCATGACTTCGAGTCTTTCAGGAAACTCCTGCACGCACTCCTTTCAAAAAACCTTCAAACACTCCAAGTGTTGAACTCTTTTTGACTCCGCGCACTCCTTGCAGCAGCAGTCCTTCAATAGCTTCTCAGGTTTCAAACCCTGAATTCAAGCTTGGTCGGTGCACACCTTGCATGACTCTTGTGTCTAACTTACACTTCTATGAGAATGATAACAATAGCCATCCTATCTGAGCCTTCGAGAGACAAATCTCTGAACCCTTTGTCAACGCACTCCTTGCAAACAATTCAACTGCACTCCTTGCAGGAATCCTTGCTCAGATAGAGAAACAATTGAAACTCATTCCTACTCCCTCTTAGACTTCAAACTCAAAACATGAAATCATATACACATCATATAAAGCAAATGTGTAACAGGAAGTAAACATCCATGAGCATAACATTCAACGTACATACACAGAGAATAAACATGACGCCATGAATTTGAATCAAAGTTATTTCTATTAATTCAAATCTTTGTACATGGGTGTTTTTACACAGCTCTCTGCTCTCTTCTCTTCTATGCTATCACTCTTCATTCTCTTCATAATAATGTTACAATACACAATGAAGGTGTCTATATCACGTTTCCCTCTTGCACTCTAAAACTGTCAAATCTAAACATTAAATTCTATCTACTTGCATTAACTAGCATAAATGTCTTTCACCTACTAAGGACGAGAGTGGATCGCTCAAGGTCTGTTTACATTATACAAGTGCACCTTCATTTAATTGTTTCATTAATATTTCATAACGTTTTCAAAATTTTCACTGGGTGCTTTTCCAGTTGTCTTTTGTCTCCGCGCTGGCTCACTTGAGATGCTCCTGCATCACTAGTCATGTGCACCATTTTTCCTTATGCAGTTGTGAGAATGAGAGTGTCCAAATGAGCTCCAACGCCCTCTATTTATATTGATCCAACTCACTTGACTGGGCCGACTTCTCTTCCTGGAGACCAATAACTCAATATTAAATATTCTCTTGAGTTGACTTGTCTTCTAGGGTTATTATCCAACGTTTTAGGGTTTCTCTTGCTTCCCGAAATATTATAGTCTTTTCAAAGGTTACACGAAGAGGTTAATACCTCTCACAAATACCATAATATCAACACTCCCTCCTAGCTAGGGAGGTATTAAAGACAATGGTCTTGAGCACAAACAGACCATTCAACCGGTAGAATCATCATAGCCATACATTCTATCTCATGATCAAATTACGAGCACCATCATCACTATCCAACTAGATAGTCTCCATGGCAATCAGAACAATGCCATCCAATAGAACACAACTGTGTTGTTGGGCCCCAACAACTCCCCCTAAATTTTTACAAAATTTAAAGGGCCCCCATTAGAATCTTGATAATTATGATGAGCTACAGAATCAACATTTTCAAATAGTTCTATACCTTGGCTTGCTTTGAGACAAACTTAAGACATTCACTATAGTATGAGACATTCATTATAAGAGTATATGCTAAAATTTAGAAACAAGCATAAAAATCTCAATTTAAACAAAAACGTTAATTTTTATCAACTGTTTACTTTCGTTTAAATTATGATTATGTGTTATTTCTTTTTTCTCATTAGCAAGTTTGACTATTTTGAATAATGGATTCAATACTTCATCAAATAATATCTTGGTTGGTTTCTCATTTTCATGAAATCATT
The DNA here is from genome assembly GCA_010110895.2 of Picea sitchensis. Lineage (NCBI taxonomy): Eukaryota > Viridiplantae > Streptophyta > Pinopsida > Pinales > Pinaceae > Picea > Picea sitchensis. The sequence continues at coordinate 53,342 of SNQJ01S0025584.1, forward strand.
TGGTGATATTAATTAATTAAATTATTTTTTCATTTTGCATCTCATTTCAAAATAGTAATAATAAAAGAATTAGATATCATTTGTTTTATTTTGTAAAAAACCAAAATTAATATTTTTCTCTTCTCCATTAACTTGAAGCTTCTAGAATTTTAAGATCATATTTGAAATCAAATTATAAACAATGTTTGTTTATAAGTTATAGTTAGTTTAAATTCATTTTTTTTTTTTTAGATTTTGTTTTATTCACAATTTTTAGGTTATTAATTTAGGTTTTTTTTTGTTTCAAAGGTTTCTATTATCAAATATTTGATACGGATCTGATCATGGCTTGATTTTATTATCCAAATACATTTAAGATGATTGATCCAAAAATAATTTTAGATTGCTACAAATAATTTTATGAGCAACAACAGATAAAATTTGGAAAGGCGTCAAGATCAGACAGGCGGTTTTGCAGGACTGATTGCAGCCAAACCGTGAGGAAATTGAAGAAACAGTTGAAAACCCAGAACAAAAATGGACCCATTTACCTTCGGCATAGAGATTTTCTAAAACAAATGCACAATTTGAGAGATATTGATGTCTTTTTACGAGACAAATTTCAGGTGGCGAAAATTAATAGTGACGCCTAGACTGTTCATTCATTGTATAAATATATGAGAAAGTTCAGAGCCATTAAGATCCAAGAATTGGAGAGAAGGATTTTGATCCTTTCTCTTTTGTATATTATATCTTTTGTAAACTTTTTATTTCTTTTCAAATGTAGTATTGGATGGCTAGAATCTTTGGGAGAATGGACGAGTATTTTCAAAGAAGAATATGGAATTTCAGGTTTCTTAATGTCTTTTGTCCTATGAGTAAAATGGTTTTATTTTCATTATAATATATTCATATTCTTTGAATAATTGATTATGCATTGATTTAAATAGCTTTAGTCTTTTTTATCAATACATGGTTAATTATTATCATTTATGTATTAATTTTTCCAATCTTTAAAGTCTATTATCCAAAAAAATTCTTCCAGGACTACAGAATGGACAAGTGATTCCAAAAACTTAATATAACGACATATATGCATTTTGTCTTTAGCCTTTTGTTTATAATGTTGTTATTTATGTTTTTTTTAATCCTGTTACATGTGCAAGTCTGATATCTTTAGATTAAACTATTTGTGATGTGTAAAAGGTTTATATTATAAATACCATCTATCATTTGCTTCAATCAAAATATAAATGTTGTGATTATATCTTCGATTTAAATAATGGGATTTATCTTTGAGTTTTAAATTGAATGATAAAATGAATAGATTGCTTCCAGGTTTATCTTGTTGTAATCATGTATAATTATGAGATCACAGGTTTATGTTTTGTTTCATTTTCTATCATTAAAACCTAAGCTGCCAATACATGTTCTGAATTTATTTAGAACAGTCATAAGGTTCATTGCAGATTTCTCTCTTGGACATGGTAGTTGGATGTTCACCACTCATGCAGATGCTTGGATACACCTCACTAATTCATTGACAGGATAGCTTCTTTATATTTTTCTGTCATTTACATATCATTGAAACTAGAATGTATGGTTCAGCTTTGACTATCCACATGTTCATGTTTCATTAACTTTTTTTGCAAGATTCTTTAAATTTATTAAAAAAAAATTAAAAATTATGTGCTTTCTTTATCTGCTTCCTAGAAGCAATCATTTTTCACATCGATTTTCGTAAGTTTCGATTAAAACTTGCGGCTTGTAAATCATGTAAATAAACGAGACTTGTATATCTTCTGCTTAAATACAACTACTACAGTTACATTAGAACATATGTATATATATATATATATATAGTGTTTAGTAATTAGTTAGTTATTTCAGCTCTTTTATTTATTTTATTTGTTTCTTCTAGGACTCTTAGATTGGCCAACGGAGCCATTAAACCCATTAGAACGAGTTATACCAAACGGCTTGGGTTATTTAGACAACCCCGGACCGAACTCGTTCTTCCAGTTGACGGACGATCATTTTTTCCCGTCAACATGTGTCTAATCATAGTAATACAACCACTCCTAGTAGCACACAACTATTAATCAATGACACATAGTCACTACCAATGGAGCACATCCATCACCGTAGCATACATCTATTGTCCAAAGATATATAGTCTCCACAACAATCATATCATCAATATACATAACAATATCATGATACAAACTGAGTCATATGGGCCATTCTTGCACTCACATCTATGAGATCTAGAAGAGCATCTGCCAAAAAAAAGTAAAACATCAGCCATGGGCTATCTAGACTATTCTTCCCAAGCAAAGAAGAATAAATGTGCCTAATTTCTGAGCTTGGACCATTCACCTAACTGATCCATTCCTCCGACACTAATCAAAGTGAAACCTCGAGAGAATGGGTCTGCCCTATGGAATTCTTGTCTTTGATTGTTGAACCTAGACCATTCACCTATCTGGGCCATTCTTCTGACACTAATCACAGTGCAACCTGGAGAGAATGATTCTTGTAACATCCCCAACCACCAACAGGTCGGGCGATGCCACTAATCAGACACTTTACTTAGCTCTGATACCAATGTGTAACATCCCCAGCCACCAACAAGCCATACAATGCCACTACTCATAGGCTTAACTTAGCTCCGATACCAAACTGTAGCATCGTCGACCAACACAGAGACCGACTAATGTTACCACTGTGGAATATACACTTATATAATATATGCATTTTAATCGAATTAAAACACTTATTCACAATAATCACAAAATTACTGCTACCATACAAAATCAATGGAATTAACAGTAGTTCATATATGCAACATAATACATGATAACATTCAAGTATCATAGACATGCATAACATATAAATTAAGCACATAATGATACTTATCTTTTCAATTGGAGTAAATCCACCAACAACATGCAGACCTTCCACGAACCTCCCAGCCATAGACCACACTGCTCATCACGCTCAGCAATGGGTCACCCCCGAGCTGGGACTAAGCTCCACCCAGGGCAAGGGATTCCTAAACTAGGCTGAGGTTACAGGAAACTGCACAGTGAAATTGGAAGGATTCTCTCCAGGAGCCTTCTTACGCCCACTACTCACAGACTCTCATTCCCCACATGCCTGTTCCACCCGGGAGTATACACCTTCACTGGCACACAGTCCATCGACTTCTTCACCTCCTTCTCAGGGTCTCGGAAACAGGCCAGATCAGGAATTCTCAGAGAAGCTTGATCCTGAAAAACCTTCATTTAGGCGCTCAAAATGGCCCCGGAAGTTAAAACTGCTAAAAATAGTAAATTGTCAAAATTGCCAGAAAATTGTTTTGAGCCAGTTGGAAAAGGTGGGTGGCCACCGATATCCACCTGGATCAATCGTAAAACACAAGAATCGGACATTAGTCAAAATGGCTAGAATTATTTTGCATGCTAAATACCTACCTCCTCGCTTATGTGTTGAAGTAATGTATTGTGCAAACTATCTGCTAAATCACATCTTGACTCGAGTTGTTCCTTCCATGAATCCAGCCAAATGACAGTGTGGAAAGAATCCTTCTTCTGAGCACCTCTATGTTTTTGGATCTATTTCTTGGGCTCATATTTCTAATGATTGCGGAAAACAATTGCATGCAAAGAGTCATGCTTGCATCATGATGGGATATTCTGAATATTCAAAAACCTATCGAATGTTTGATCATGTCAAACAACAAATCATTATCATATGAAATGTGTGGTTTTATGAGAAGTCTTCTGGCATCAGGTTGTTGAATTCCTCCTCTGGATTATTGCAGGATGATCCCTTTGATTTTGTCTATGAAACTAGCTCTCATTATATCTTTCCATCATTCGACTAGACAATCAAACTTTGTTAATGTTTCAAATCGATCATCGACCTCCACATCGACTAGTCCGTCAATCTCTATTTCAGCTGGTCCTCCATCTCCATCAAATGAAAACACTCCGACTTTTGATAAACCTACTGTAGTGAACAATAATTCACTTGTTTCTTTTCTACCCAGATGGGACACCAAGACAATTGAAGCTATTGGAGCTCATGCAGGTGATGTTTCCTCCAGACAACAGACTCAAATTCAAAAGAAATATGCCAATGTTTCCTTGATGAATCATGTTCTTAAAATATCTTATCTTTTTTCCTACTCGGATGTTCAAGGACGGTCTAGATGGTAAAAATATATGTAGACAAAAACTAATTCTTTTTTCAAAGAATCACTCTTAGGACTTAGTTCCCTGACTGCAAGGAAAGAACATTGTGAAGAGTCAGTGGGTGTACAAAACCAAATTTACCTCTAAAGGTGTTGTTGAGTGACATAAAGCATGCCTCATTGTGAAGGTATTTTCTCATAAATAAGGTATCGACTACACTAATACATTTTACCCTATTGCAAAGATGGACTTTGTTCGACTGATTATTTCCCTTGTTGTTCATTTTGGATGGAAAATCCATAAGATGTGAAGAGTGCCTTTCTTCATAGAGACCTATCTAAATAAATTTTCATGGAACCGTCATTTGGTTTTGTGACATATTCTAAATTGGTTTGTCGACTCAGGAAGTCACTTTATGGTTTGAAGCAGGCTCCTGAAGCTTGGTATGCTAAGATCGATAGTTTCTTTCTTCAACTTATTTTCAAACATTGTGAATCTTATCACAACTTGTATGTATTCCATACCAATGGAGACTCCGTGATTGTTTTTTTATATGTATATGATCTTCTCATTAGTAGCAATAATAGTTATCTCATCTTTATATTGAAGAAACAACTTGTTGACTCCTTTGACATGACAGATCTTGGTACTCTGCATTATTTTTTGGGTCTTCAAGTATTACCATTATGTGATGGATTTTTCATTTCTCAATATATATATGTGATGGATTTTTCATTTCTCAATATATATATGTGATGGATTTTTCATTTCTCAATATATATATATGTGATGGATCTTTTAACACATTTTAAGATGGTTGATTGTAATCCTTGTGCTACTCCCTTTCAATTTGGAGTAAAGCTCACCAAAATATTTCAAACACCCGTAGTCGATGCTACACTCTATCAACAACGGGTTGGAAATCTTATTTATCTTACTCATAGTCAACCTAACATTTCCTTTTTTGTTAGTGTGATTTATTGGATTATGCAGGACCMCAATGAAAKCCACTGGAAATCAGTAAAACAAATTGTTCGCTATCTCAAAGGTACCATTCATTTTTGTATCAAGTATTTTCGAAGTTCAGATTCATTGATTGGTTTCACTGACTCCAACTAGGTTGGTGACAGTGATGATCGAAATTCCACTTCTGGATATGTGTTTCACTTTAGCACTAAACCATTAGTGTGGTCATGCAAGAAACATAAGGTAGTCTATTTGTCGACTACAGAAGTATAATATCATGGCGTCATTCAAGAAGGTACTGAAGCAGTATGGATCTGCCAAATTTTGTGTGAACTTGGCCTTCCTACTCAGACCTCGACTACAATATATTGTGATAATCAAAGTGCAATACAAGTTGTTGGCAATACTATTTCCCACAGTAAGATGAAGCATGTTGAGCTCCATGCTCACTATTTGAGATAGTTGCTTCATGAGAATGTTGTCTCTCGTGAATATTGCAGAACAAATGATCAAGTTGTTGATATCTTCACCAAACTTTTATTTGAATCTATAGTTATCAAGCTTTATATGATGCTTGGGCTTCAGGAAGCTACAATTATGGGGGGTGTCATGATAATGTAATGTCACCTCTTGAATATCCAGAGAAATGCGTTGATGGGGGGGTGTCGGAACATCAAGCATTGATGCTTTTGTTGTTCCTAATATTGTTCTAGACTCAAAGAACAATGTCAAGGCATCTCATAATAATAATTTGATTGATTAAAATAACCTTTTTAATACCCTTAATTGAATTTGAGCCTTCAATGAATAATAATTAGAAATAAAGAGGCCTAATCCCATCATAAAGTTCTTTCAAAATTAATAAGATGGAAAGTAGAGATGAGATAAACAATAATTGAAAGAAGGAATAATGTATCCAATATTGCTAAATATTACTTAATCTCCAATAGAGGAAATAGAAGAGGATTTACCTATGTCATGAAATATGAAGAATTTAAACAAAATTTAAAAGCATGGGTCTTACTTGACTCACAACAAATCAGAGGAAATTATGTACATGTATAATTGTTATGTAATTTACTATAGTGGAGGTTGTACCAAGTTGCATCAATTATGGCATGGATAAACTGATTAGAAGAGAATGGTTTATGGAAACATAGAGAAAAAGCACATAAACCCTAGAAATGAAAATCAAAATCTCTCTATCTTCTGTAGAAATAGTTTTTATTGAAAGTTGTATATTTTCTCACGGTGCAAAAAGTCCTCCCCCCCCACTTTTACAATATTTTGGATATATATTTATATAGATAAATTACAAAAGAATTTTTTATTTGATCCTAGAGATATCTTTGAATTCTAAAAATATCAATCTGATCAGATCATCCCTAGGTTTCTTCAACCACTAAAGCGAAACATCCTCATTCTATTGATTGGACTCCCAAATTAATCCTGTAACATACATGAGAAATAGTGTCCACTAGATCGACCCCGATAAGATAATGTGACCGTTGATCTCACTTTCATTAATCCCACATTCACTCGGAATTTATTTTACTCAGCTATTATGGAAAAGGCCTTATAATTGGTTCGAATACAAACAAAGAATACAAATAGAACGGACTCTGGAACCTTGTTTCTATGTTACTTTTAAGTCGTGGGATCCAACTTTACTAGTTGACCTCCTTTGAACACATGGAAGTTTTTTATTTTCTAGGACATTGCTTCATCAACAAGTTTTGATTTAACACCCAGGATCAAATCTAGACCATTTATTGGGATAATGAAAAAGTCCAAGAAGAAATATAAGTTTCCCATCTAAATAATCATTTTGGGGTCATATTTTGAATTTCATTCTGAACAAAATATTCATAAATAATCGATATCATTCATTGGAGTAGACGGAAGACAATCCACATCGTTCATATTAATGTTCAATTCAGAGTCATAGAGAATATTCATAGAGAAGATGAATACTCCAACGGGAAATATCTGAGACTTGATCTCAATCATCCATTGGATATTCCATCATAGGAATCTAGACCGTCAATTATATGTGCATCCATCGGAGAAAATGGTACGGTCAGCGATGACGTCAACTAGGACACGTGGTGGGTCGGCATATGTTCATACTAGTGTTGAAGTGGTAGCCAGATGTGACATGTGTCACCTGTGGTTGGTCATGTTGGCAAACTAACGTTGCATCATGGAAATGGAGAACCTCGAGATTTAATCTAGACCATGAGTCAGATGATTTTTTAAAGTGATCTAGTTCTTCCTTCTGAGTGTTCCTTCGAATTTATCTGAGATAAAGGCACTCTGAAAAGGGGACTCCAAAAATAAATCAGAACTGTTGGTCGGAGTTGTCTAGAACAAATAAGGATCGTTGATCACATGTGTTGTAGAATTGAATGAATTCGACCCCAATGACATTATGTTGATATCATATGCACGCATGGAAGCTTATCATTGATCCGTACAAGTGTTGACATTGCAAAAGGACATGACACGTGTCACTTGGTTATAGGGTTTTTAACCTTTGGATTTGGTGTTTTGTAGGTGTACATGTGGCAGTCACTGATTGGCCTCGATAATGTTGTGATGGCACACTGACATGTCATCTGGCTTAAAACTTTCAGAGACTGAAAATGAATTAGGATTGTTGATTGGTCTTATTTGACAGGGGTCCATGAACACGTATGAATCGTCTCGGTAGGCACCCATCGAAGCCACAAATGAAATAGGGATTCTGAAACTATGACTCCAAGATCAATTCTCGACCATTTATCAGTCTCGTTGGATCTGAATCGTTCATAGATGAGCACCTTTCGGAGTGGTCAAGGATGTAAAATTGAAAAATATTTGAAACTGTGGCTCTGATTCTGCATCTCAATCGTCCATCCTAAAGCGCCTTTTAGAGTTGCACATAAATGTGGAAATCCGACAAGATATTGTGAGATTAACGTTGGATCGTTGGTCTTGTGTGTGCCCAATGAAATTGTGAATGAATCTCAGTCATTTGTCGGTGAGCGCCTTTGGGAGTGATAGAGAGATTAAGTATTCCGATGAGAAACTCCGAGATCAGACAATAACCATCAATTTTTTTACCCTTTTTATCAGCACTTCTCATTTATTACAATTTACTTGCATACAATTATATCATTTTATTAGTTTCAAATACCTCAAAACTTTAATAAAATGACTATTTTTATTTAATATAAAGTTTAACATTTAAATACGATTTGGTTATATATATATATATATATATATATATATATATATATATATTCAAAAATTTACAATTAACATTATATACAAAGAAATTTTAAACAAATTATATACAAATAAGAGAAAATTAAAACTTAGAACTCAACCTATATATAAAAAAAATATTCTAACACAAAATGAAAATCAAGAATTAATTCAAGAAATTCATTTTATAGTTAAAATCTATACGAAGCAAAAAATTATGTAAGTAACTCTAAAATAAAAGTCAAAGTCTATTCTAATATTTAGAATTTTAACCTATATTACAACATTAGGCTCCATCCGGGGATTGTGTCTCCCTATGAGGCACTAAAGAGCCGTAGACCAGGTTCCTTTTATTACTGGGCAATGTAGTCATTATTCCCTAAAATCAAAATTTTACTCACAAGATACTATAAAACTAATTACTTTCTTCTCATGAATTTGAACCCTATATAGAAATGATAAGGTTGTCAATATACAGATATTGAAACATGCTTGAAAATAAATTTCAAGAAAGGCTAATGAAATAATTTCCTTATTAAAACTCACTCAAGAATTGTCTAAAATAGTCAGTCTAAATTTAACTAAAATATCAAATTTCTAACTGATTTTATCTTAACTCAAGGTTATAAATAATATTTAGATTAATTTTAGATAAAATATAATGAGATCAAGATACATAAATCACTGAAAAAGAATTAATAACAGAGTAATGATAAAGATATGTAGTATCAGCCTTGACAAACATCACAGATATTGTTTCACTACCAGCAGGCATACATAGCCCCGGTGAAGTTATCTGCATACCCCAAATTGAATTTCCTTTCACCACTTCATGTTTATAATTTGATTAATTTGAGATGAGGGAAATCATTTATGAATTTCCTTTCATCGTCTCTTTTTGTACAAGATGGGGGCAATCATTAATGAATTTCCTTTCACCATTTGTCTTTAAAATTTTACTTTGTTGCATTTGAAGTGGGGGCAATCAATGTGTTATATAACACAAGAGATGATATATGTTTTAGATCTAAAATAGAGTAGGATTGTCTACATGTTTGAGGATACTCTAAGATTAATTTCACTTCAAAATAAACATTCTCCTATAGGTGTAATTTGTGTGTTCAAAATTTTCTTAGGTTAAAGGTTAACCTTGAGAAAACTTATCAACTATAATCTAATATCGAAGCTAAATTTACAAGGATTATCCTAAACATACCTTTTCAATTTAAAATAAAGAAATAAATAAAATCTTCACCAAACTTCTCAAAATAGCATGCTTAGTTTTCTTTTATTGACTAGGTTTATTCTTTCTATAAAGATTCATATAATTAAATAAGAAAGAAAGACTTAATCTTTATTTATTCAAAACAAACTAGGCTACTTAGTAACATCACTATAATAAATTGTATTCATATTAACCAAAAAAACAAATTTTAACTAACAAAACAAACCAAACTTGGCTTCTTCAACTATAAATAATCATCAGTTTGAAGAAGCTTATTATTCTTCAAATAAAATCACTCAAAGAACCTCAATTGGACTGTAATTCATAAAGATGATTTCTTAACCCAATCAAGGTTTGAAAATGAAATAAAATTATTGATATCTACAAAAAAAAAATGAATGAAAAATTAATAAATAAAATGCTTTAAGAATTTCCCATTTACAGGCAATCAAAGAACATCTTCATGGACCAAATTTCTTTGTTTTGTCTCGCCTATCAAATTTATCCTTATTTTGTCTTGATACACAAAACATGTACACAAATCTAAAACAACCATTATAAAATTGAAATAAATCATTCTACTAAAAACTGAAATGATACATCAAACTACAAATTTATTTATATAAAAGCTTCCTACTTAATCCAGGTGAACTTAACTTGGTCATTTATAAGCAAACTTCCAATGATACCAAGTAATCATTTCATTAATTAAATTATAAACTCTCTTACTACAAATTAATAAGAAAAACAAGAATAATAATTGCAGGAGAGGAGTGATGAGCAACTTACCATGCAATTTATATATATATATATTTACAGTGAAAGAATGATGAAAAACTCTCATTGCCTGCTGACTCCAAGAAGACTGTTAAAGGATATTCATAGTGATAATAAATGAGTACCCGATTATTTGTATGACTATTTTACTTGTTCAAAAGATTAAACTCTGTTTTCAGGATCTTTGTTCTACTAATGAGATAAGATTGCTCCACTGATGCATCTCCAAATTATTTTTATTTATGATCATTAAGTTCTAAGTCCTTAAATATCAGAGGCAGCAATATATCTATTTGTGACTCATCATAAAATTGAACCCCACACTCACAGTGAAATAATGATGAGTTAATTTTATTTGAACTAATAAAAACCTCAAATAGACTTCAACGGAATCTTGAAAATTCTAAGAAGCTTCCTCTTTTTGTTCCCAAAGATTGAATTGTTGATGCACAATATATGCTTTCTTGATAAAATAAGGTTCTTCCATGTGTATATCAAATGAGGAAGAGGCTGGAGACAATATGTTGACTTCTTTTTCATAAAATTCAAAATCAACATAATCAATTTGCTTATCATCGCTATCATATGTGTGTTCTTTAAAAATTTAAGAATATGATAATGAAAAACTCGTTTCTTTAAATCTTGTTGTTCCTTCATCAAAATCCTCATATTCATCATAGACTGGATCACATCAAAAATTGTTGAAGATGATGTTTTGGAAATCTTCTCATTTTCTCTATTAAACTTTGCTTCTAAGCCATATCTATCATTTATAGGTTGATGAATGTTTAAGCTCTCTAAATATAAATATAGAGAAAAAAAAATTGATCATACTGAAAATTTTCTTGAATATACTCATTACAACTCTCTTGTTGAGATTCATAATTAGTAAATTCATTTTCCTCACTATTAAAATCACTCAATAAATTAATGAAAAAATTAGTTTCACAATCATTTACTTCTTGTTGATCTGAAATATATGCATGTCTAATTCTTCATGTTCATCTTCTTCTTTCTACTCTCTTGCATTCAGATCCTCCTCTATTTGATCAAGCAAAATCCCACAAGACCATAGATTGTTTTCAATTTCTTCAACATCTATAAACATTTGTTCCAAAGTAGAATATTTCCTTTCTCTGAGATAAAAGGATAAATCATAATGATGTGCTAGTGTATAGTATACCTTGGTAGCAACTTCAGAAGGACGAATTTCAATAGGTAAATTATGATATAAACTTTCAAATCTTTTGTTGAATTTTTCTTAATTGTTTGACCATTCCTCCTTCTTATAGCATAAAAATTAGAAAGATGTTGATGATGATATTTTCTCTCAACCCATTTGTGGCTGAAAACATTATAAAAATTGTTCTAATGAGTAATTGATTCAACTAGTAAGTTTGTAAACCATCTTTTCACTTCTCCTACTAATGACTGAGTGAATAACCTCATAAAAACATCTTCATGTTGAATATCTAAGAAATTTGTGAAATGTTCAAAGGTTGTCATGTGTTTTTATGTAGTAACATTATCTTCTCCATTGGATAAAGGAATATATTTGAAAACTTTAGGAGGTAGATCATGAAAAACTAATGGTAGTTTGAGAGCTTTATACATGTTTAAATCCCAAGGATGAATCTTTGCAGGTTGATCACAAAGTATATGAGAGACTAAAGGAATTGGCATATTAATTTCATTCCCAACTGATGTACAAGAATGACTATTCTCAGAAAGAATTCAAATTTGTGCTTTTTGATCAAGAAAGATCTCAAAAGACATTGATACAAGAGGATTATCATTACTTTCAAAGGACAACAACGAACTAGAATTTTATGCTTGAGGAATACAAGAGGAAATTGGGATTTCTTTTTCAAAGGAAAGAGATGAGGCTTTAAACTTATGATCCTTTGAAAAATAAGTCTTTCAAATCCATTCCCCAGCAACAACACCAAAAATATGTTGTTCCTCAAATTTTTCTAGTCTCAAAGAACAATGTCAAGGCATCTCATAATAATAATTCAATTGATTAAAATGACCTTTTTAATACCCTTAATTGAATTTGAACTTTTAATGAATAATAATCATAAATAAAGAGGCCTAATCTCGTCATAAAGTTCTTTCAAAATTAATAAGATGGAAACAAGAGTTGAGATAAACAATAATTGAAAAAAGGAGTAATGTATCGAATATTGATAAATATTACTGCATCTCCAATAGAGGAAATAGCAGAGGATTTACCTATCTCATGAAATATGAAGAGTTTAAACAGAATATAAAAGCGTAGGTCTTACTTAACTCACAGCAAAGCATAAGAAATTATGTACTTGTATAATGTTTTTGTAATTTACTGCAGTGGAGGTTGTACCAAGTTGCAACAACTATGGCATGGATAAACTGATTAGAAGAGAATGGTTTATGGAAACATAGAGAAAAAGCATAGAAACCCTAGAAATGAAAATCGGAATCTCTCTATCTTCTATAGAGAGTTTTTATTGAAAGATGTGTATTTTCTCAGGGTGCGAAAATCCTCCCCCCCTCCCACTTTTACAATATTTTGGCTAGATATTTATGTAGAGGAATTACAACAGAATTTTTTATTTGATCCTAGAGATATATTTGAATTCTAAAAATGTCGACCTGATTAGACAATCACTAGATTTATTCAACCATTGAAGCGAAACCTCCACATTTTGTTGACTGGATGCCCAAATTAAGCTTGTAACAGACATGAGAAACATAGTATGTTCGATCAACCCCGATAAGATATTGTGACCATTGATATCGCTTTCATTAATCCCACATTCACTGGGAATTTGTTTTACTCGGATTTTATGGCAAAGGCCTTATAATTGGTTCGAATACAAACAAATAATACAAATATAATGGACTCTATAACCTTGTTTCTATGTTACTTTTAAGTCATGGGATCCATCTTTACTAGTTGACCTCCTTTGAACATGTGGAAGCTGTTAATTTTCCAAGATAGTGCTTCGTCAACAAGTTTTACTTCAATACCCAGGATCAAATCTAGACCATTTATTGGGATAATGATAAAGTATGAGAATAAATCTAAGCCACCCATCTGAATAATCATTTCGGGGTCATATTTTGAATTTCATTCTGAACACATTATTCAAAAATAATCCATACGATTCGTTGGAGTAGACGGAAGACAATCTACAAAATTCATCTTAATGTTCAATTCGGAGTCATTTTGAATATGAAGACTCAAACGGGGAAGATCTTATACTTAATATCAATCGTCCATCGAATATGCCATTAGAGGAATCTATATCGTCGATTATATGTGCATCCATCGGAGAAAAGGGTATGGTCATTGATGACATCAACTAGGACACGTGGCGGGTTGACATATGTCTGTACTAGTGTTGAAGTGGCAACTAGATGTGACGTGTGTCATCCATTGGTCGGTCCTGCTAGCAAACTGACATTGCATCATGGCAATGGAGGACCCCAAGATTGAATTTGGACCATCGGTCAAATGAGTCTTTGAAGTGATATAGATCGTCCTTTGGAGTGTCCCTTCAGAGTCATCTAAGCTAAAGGCACTCTAAAATAAATCAGAGTCATTGGTTGGAGCTGTCTAGAAAAAATAAGGACCCTTGATATGATGTGTTGTAGAAATAAATGACTTCGACCCCAATGACGTTATGTGGATATCATATGGACACATGGCAGCTCAGCATTGATCCATACAAGTGTTGATGTTGCAAAAGGACATGACATGTTTCACTTGGTTCCTAGGTTTTTAACCTCTATATTTGGTGTTTTGCAGGTGTACACGTGGTAGTCACTAATTGGCCTCGGTAATGTTGTGTTGGCACACTGACACGTCATCTAGCTTAAAACTTTTGAAGCCTCAAAATGAATTAGAACCATTTATCTATCTTATTTGACAAGGGTTCATGATCGCATCTGAGTCATCTATCGGTAGGCACCCACTGGAGCTACAAATGAAACAAGGATTCTGAAAATGTGACTCTGAGATCAATTCTCGACCATTGATCAGTCCCATTGGATCTAAATAATTCATCAATGATCACCTTTCAGATTGGTCAAGGATGTAAAACTGAAAAAGCTCTGAAACTGTGACTCTGAGTCTGCATCTCAATTGTCCATCTGAAAGCACCTTTCAGAGTTGCAGATAAATGTGGAAGTCCGATAGGATATTGTGAAATTAACTATTGAGCATTGATCTTGTGCACGCCCAACGGAATTGCAAATGAATCTCAGTCGTTTGTTAGTGAACACCTTTTGGAGTGATAGAGAGATTAAGGATTCCGATGAGGAACTCTGAGATCATACAATAACCAGTGATTTTTTCACCCTTTTGATCAACGCTGCTCATTTATTACAATTTACTTGCATACAATTATATCATTTTGTTAGTTTTCAAATACCTCAAAACTTTAATAAAACAACTATTTCTATTTAATATAAAGATTAACATTTAAATGCGANTTCAGATTGGTCAAGGATGTAAAACTGAAAAAGCTCTGAAACTGTGACTCTGAGTCTGCATCTCAATTGTCCATCTGAAAGCACCTTTCAGAGTTGCAGATAAATGTGGAAGTCCGATAGGATATTGTGAAATTAACTATTGACCATTGATCTTGTGCACGCCCAACGGAATTGCAAATGAATCTCAGTCGTTTGTTAGTGAACACCTTTTGGAGTGATAGAGAGATTAAGGATTCCGATGAGGAACTCTGAGATCATACAATA